>BPLR01005644.1:0-29671 GCA_021605095.1 Caerostris extrusa | reverse complement strand
TTAAAATTCACGGTAGCACAAATGGACATATTTGACAGATCGTAATTTTATTTCCAATTTAAAGATGTTTAGCTTTTAAAAACTCTTAAATGCGGAAAACAGAAATAACTTTCTTGCATGCTCAATAACAATCCAATGTTGTTATATGGCAAAATGGGATGCATTTTTACACAAGTGTATATAGCATGAATTGAGAAAAACATTGTACATGTTTAGGACTACTGGATTATTATTTTCTAGCGCGAAGAATTTTATTGTTTTTATCTGTAAAATGTTCATATTTCTTAAATGAATTTTCATTCTTTCTATTGATTTTTCCTATGTTATATTTAAACAAATGAAATGTAAAAAAATTTGATTATATGTTAAATCTCTTAAAAGATATAGAAATAGGTAAAGTACTTAAATAAGTTGTTAGCAACAAAAGAACGTCGAAAACGTTAGTTCACCATCCAAATTTACAATATGAACGACAATTATTCAGAATGACACTAATTATGAGGCCGATGAAAGTCAGGTCAATTATTACATCAAGAATCATTGACATAGAGTAGATCAATTTTCTTTACTTTGAATACAAATCTCATATTTAAAATTGAATTTTCATATCAGGCATGAGTAGACAAAAAAAAAAAAAAAAAAAATTTTGGTATTTATCTCTGCATAAATTAATAAATAAGAGGCAATTTGGAATACTATGATGAATGTGTTATAAAAAATACGTGTATCATAAAAAATATTAAAATATTAGGAATTATTTTTTTCTAATATAGGTTAACAATGAACATTATTAAATTAAAAAAGTTTGTAAGAAAAAAAAAAAAGCTAAAATGATATTGCATATTTATAAAGCTATAACATAGCATAATGCAGCCAAAAGCAGTCACTTATCACTAAACCCCTGTAATCCAACATATTTTTCAATTTGTTTTGTATGGTACCAAACATTTAATAGTTCATTTAATATACTCAGAAAATTGTGAATTTTGAGCAATTGATTTTTATTCATCGAAAACCAATTGAAAGCTGTGTTCTATGATCAACAGCATAAATTCACTGTTTTGTAAGCATTTAACGAACGATAATTCGATTGAATTTCTCAATAGACAAAAGTGAATCAATACACATTCATGAATTGCTTACAAAGGTAACAATATTTTCTAAAATGGGAAGAAAAGTCTTTTTTTTTTTCAGCTATATAATTTAGAAGAATGAAAATATTTATTAATGATAGATCACTATCTTTTTTATAATATAAGCAAAAAGCAATTATTTAGGTGTTTTGAAAGCAAAATATTATGTCAATATATCGACTATTTCATCATTTTTACACTTCACGGCCAACGTCTCTCACACAAAAGAAGGAAGTACACTAATAGTTAGTGTAAGCAGGTGTTAGTAAATCAAAAAGTTTTACATTACGCTTATATTTATTGTAAATTTTGTTTCTGTCTGGTTTTTTTTTTTGTCATTGTTTATGATATATTAACATGTTCAGCTGTTACTCGTTTCATACAGAAACTCCTCCTTGAATTGCATTTAACCAAGAATTTCAGTGAAAATAATGTTTATGCTAAAAATTGGATGTGCTCATAAAATTTTTTATTCTGGAAATTATTCTCACGTTTCGACAATTTTAGAGTAATAACAGTTTTTTATAACAGTTTTATTCGTTAAATCAATGGAAGTTTCTCAATTTTGAAATTTACATTGTCTATTATTTTTTAACTGAAAATAATCACAATTCCCTCGCATAATTTGTGTTAAACAGCTAAAATAGAATCCTCAAGTACTTTTGAACAAGCATAGGGGTTAATGTCTCCTTCGATTTGATTTGATGAAACAAAGTTGGTTATTTTCCTTTTTAACTTAAACAGTTTGGTGACCAGGTTCAGTAGAATGAAGGAAACCATGGTGAAAAGAATCTCATCGCCATGAAAGTTTTAATATTTTAATTAGTGCTGAACTTTACCAGTTGTTTTAAAACATGTATTGTTAAGTTTCAATTGATTCGAAAATAAAATTATATTTCTAAAGGCATAAAATGCGAAAGTGTTCTTTGGGAAAAGGAGTAAATGAATTTATAATTAATCTCTTTTGAAGAAATATAAGATAATATTTCATTAAACTTAGATATTTTAGTTTGTTTTAAATAATTATAACAACTTAAATTCAGAAATATAAGTTAACTATTTAAGAATCAGTAACTGGCTTTAGTTGAAATCTCATGATATCAATGAAAATGTTTAAAACTTCTAGAAGAAAGAGAAAATCTTTAAGCATTGTAAGAAGTTGTCCCCCGATTTGTAAGAAGATGAAGGTAAATTTGATTGAACCATTAAAGTACAATGAAACAGAAAATTTTGACAAAACAGAAACGGATGTAAACTTTTCTGATAATTGTCTTATAAACAAGTATAAGTGGATCTTCATTTTATACCTTTTCTTTGGAATAGAAATTTCTGATATTTCTTCTAATAAACACAGAAACCAATCGTATGTTAATAAGGAAAAGCGATTTATTTTATTAATTAGAAATTTGTGGAAATACGTCATTCGTACTATTATATGTATTAGACTTCTAATTGCTGTCATTTGGTTGTTAGAATCTAATATCAGAAGACAAGAAATACATCTATTACCCCTGACATTTTTGCTGGTATTTCAATATATATTTACGTATAAACAACAAGAAAAATGATATCAACGACAAAGAATATAAGCAAAATATTTAAACCTTTATTGCTGTGTAAAATAAAATGCAAGATATATTTCGTTGTATATTTTGCATTTGCTCAAACATTACTTCTATTTGGCATCATACATTATTTATATGAAGACATTTCAACAAAAACTGACAATACAAAGTTTTGCAAAACTAATTCTGCTTTGATATATCTTGAAATTTCTTCAAATTATTGCCTTATGACGATAAAAAACTTTCCAGACTTTATTCTACATTATTTTATATAACATCGTTTCTCTTTTTGTTGTTTATTACAGTCTTACTTGTACACTTATGCAAATTCTTTACGATGATCTACTTGATCAACTTAATAACGGTCATTCTACTGAAGAAATGGAAAAACTGCTCGAAGACTATGAAAGTCTGGCAACTACTTTGAGAGGTATGGATGAATCTTTCTCGTTTCCAGCTTTTCTCACAACCTTTTTGAACTTATTTGGATTGTTCTGGAATGGCTACAGGATAGCATTCCTCGCTGAACTTTTTGAATATCCATTCTACCTGATATGTCCTGTCATTTATAATTTGTCACATCACTTGCTGCTAATGATCTCTGCATCAATGACAAATGAAAAGGCAGCCAAAGCTAAATTAATAATGCAATGTCTGCTACGGCACTGTCATCTTGAAACACGAAAGAAAATGAAATACGAGAAAAACATTGCGTTGGAAAGTAATCTCACATCATGGAAGATATACGTTTTTGACAGATCCCTCATAATTACCAGTTTTGGCTGTTTGCTGACATATGGGATTTTACTTGGTACTTTGGGAGGAGATTATTAAATTCGAGAAAACAAAAACAATGAATGAATGGGAAAATTAGAGATTATTATTAGAAATTTCTTAAAATAATGGATGTAATTTATTTTTTTTTTATTTTTCAGATTTTTTTCAGAAGTAGATTGAAATGAAGAGAAAAAAAGAGTTTTCTGATTTGAAAACTATTTATTTATAATCATTTTTTTAATATCGGATATATAATCGTGACTATTAATTATTGATTGAAAAACGATCCCCGAATGCACCATTTTTGCTTCACCACAATTTGGAATTTACCTTTTAAAAGGCTGCTTCTAGGCATCACACTCTCAATCATCCCCTTGAATACATGGAGAGACTACCAGATCTATATTTATGTGTATCCATCTATGGGACATACATTGTAACATTTTATTAGCTTCGCTTGTTGGAGTTCGAACTAATCCATTGAACCGAACACTCCCCATTTAGAAACATTCAGATGTCATTTATCAGTTTCGCACAATACTAGTAGTTTGTATTGATACACTTTACAATATGTATTCCATATGTTTTTAAAAATTTTTCCCTTTTTTATTTTATATATAGATATAGTTTGATATATAGAAATTATTTGACCAGATATAGTTTGATGAAGAATCCTTGAGATACCTAAACATCTTTTTATCAATAAAGTTTTGCAATACTTTGCAACTCTCCTAGTTTTATTTATTATGTATTTATACCAGCACTACATTTTTAACCCAAATCAATCGCAAATAGAACAAGGGCATCTTGGTTACAGGGGAACAATGTTTTATGGTGGAATAGTAGGGCAGATTCAATACAAGCTAAAAAGCCAATCATCTGCAGACCCATATTTTGAAATGTATGGAGCAAATTTAATCTGAATTTAATATTGTGATAATGGAAAGTTTAAAATCATATGGAGGCTCAATTAAATAATGTACAAAATAAAAGCTAATGAACCAAGTATATGTACAGTATATACATATGTACATGTATATACATATGTACATGTACATTACTTGATTTGATGTACATGCTTGAATACATAAATTGGCCATCTTTAATAATTTTCTTAATTATCATATATCCTCACATAAAAATGGAATGAAGAAAATGGCTGAAATAGATCGCTCAATACAGCTGATACGATGTCGTTAATTAACTGTTGTTGTTTTCAATTATAGCATTCAATAAATTTGGACCACGAAATCTGGTTTTGATCTATAAAACTAGTTTTATTATTAATGAAATTTAGGGTTTGTGGTTCGTAAGTCGTCAATATATGGTTATATGAAAGGAACAGAGAAAGTTTGCTCCATATCTTTAACAAAGTTTATGTTGAAAAGAAAACAATCACAAGAGTGTACTTAGCAGTATTCTACTTCAGACCGAGGTCAATGCGTTTTCTTATTTTCTTGATGTGTAATGCAGTTTTGAAATCTTGATTAATTCTGAATTTTAAACAAATCAGCCATGTTTGTGACAAGTGATTTCAAATAAAAGGCCTAAAATATACCAATACATTTCTTTCTAACTAAAATAAATCAGTTTACAGTTTTTAAAGATTGTTAGTAATATTTTCATAAATGAACCCTATATTCAGTGCGCTTCTTATGCTCGGGTATGGGCATGTAAGAGAGAAATGCCAAGATTTAGGTGAAGGATACGATCCTGTTAAGGCGTCGCTCACGCAGGCCTTTTTAAATCACTATAGTACGTGGGGTTAAATTTTACAAACCAAATTTTTGTTTCCAATTTAAAGTCATTTAGTTCCTGGTCCAAATGATAAGAAGCGATGACACAGTGTCGTTCATTTTTTCTCACTTTGGATACAAATCATCTATTTAAAATTGAATTTTCATATCAGGCATGCGTAGACAAAATAAAAATATTTGAAAATAATTTTATATTTATTTTTCATAAATAAATAAATACAGAGCCAAATTTGGAAAACTAAGATGTATAAGTTATTCATACTAAGACGTATATAAGATGCTAAGATATACTAAGATGTATAAGTAACTAAAAAAAAATATTATGAACTAAATTTTTCTAATGAAGTTTATCAATAAAGAATTTTAAATTAAAAATATTTTTCGGATAAAATGATATTGTTTCCTTATAAAGCTATAAGAGCGCATAATACAACAAAAACGCAACCACTTATCAATCACCTAATAGAACAACTTTTCAATTTGTTTAAAATATAATAGAAAACATTTAACAGTTCCTCTAATATAGTCAAATAAAATATTCTGAAGTTTGCAGCAATTGATTTTTTTATTGAAATCGATTTCTGAGATCTCTGACCAACAGAACAAATTCTCCATTTCGTAAACATTTAAAGATAATTTGATTGAATTTCTCAATACACTTATGTAAATCAATACACTTTCGTAAATTATTGACCAAGATAGTAATAGTTTCTGAAATTAGAAGAAAAGTATTTTTATTTCAGCTTTAAAATTTAAAGAAAGGAAAATATTGATTAAGGAAACTATTCATTATATTCTTTCTTATATTCAATACTATCCTTTTATGTTATAAGGAAAATGCAATTATTTAGATGTTTTGGAAGCAGAATATTATGTAAATATATCGAATATTTCATCTTTTTTACGCTTCATCTCCACGATCTCTCGCACAAAGGAAAGTACTCTAATAGTTAGTGTCAGCATATGTTAGTAAATCAAAAATTTTACATTATTTATTATATTTATTATAAATTTGCAGTTAAAGTAGAATCCGCCAGCACTATTGGAATAAGAGTAGTAAATGTTTCTTCGCACTTGACTGAATGAAACTCAGTTGGCTGCTTTCCTCTTTTAAAGTGTTTGGCGCATATTGAGAAAAGAAATTGAAAACCCGGGGCTAAAAGTATCTCATCATCAATTAAATATGCATTCCTAAGATTCAACTAATTCAAAAAATCAATTAAAAAAATATAAATTCTAAGGAGCATATAATGCCATAGCGTTCTTTGCAAAAATGATTAAGTGAAATTATGATTGTTATCTTTAGAAGAAAGGCAAGATGAACTAGAATAAAAAAACATAGTATTTCAATAAATTTAGATATGTCAGTTCGTTAAAATACATACAGCAGCATTTATTTGGAAATAATTATTTGCCTGCTAAGAATCACTTACTGGCTTCAGAAGAAACCATTTGTTATTAAAGAAAATGTTTAAAACTTATAGAAGGAAGAGACAATTTGTAAACATAATAAGAAAGTGTCACCCGATTCGTCAAGAGAGGACACTAAATTTGATTAAATCTTTACGGAAATGATGAATCTGGAAATTTTGACAAAACAGCTGGGGATGAAAACTTTTCTGATGATTGTATTATCAGCAAGTATAAGTGGATATTCATTTTATACATTTTCTTTGGAATGAAAGTTTCTGATATATCTGCTAACAAATGCAGACCCCAATCATATACTGTAAAGCAAAAGCAATTTATTTCATTTATTATGAATTTTTGGATATATTTCATTCGTACTGTTATATGCATTAGACTTCTACTTGTAGTTATTTGGTTGTTCGATTCTGAAATCAGAAGACAAGAATTAACTCTGGGCTTTGTGGCATTTTTGATTGTATTGCATTATGTATTGACGCATAAAAAACGAGAAAAAATGCTATCAACGATAAAGCATATAAGCGAAATATTTAAAGCTTTACCAATGTGTAAAATAAAATGCAAGAAATATTTCATTGTATATTTTCTTTTGCTCAAATACTGTTTCTTTTAGACATCATACATTATTTATATGAAGGCATTTCAACCAAAAGTGACAATAAAAAGTTTTGCGAAAATAATTCTGCTGTAATATATCTTTCAATTCCTTCAAATTATTGCCTTCAGACGGTAGAAATTTTCCACACTTTATTCTACATTATTTCACATAACTTCGTTTCTCTTTTTGTAGTTTATTACAGTCTTACTTGTACACTCATGCAAGACCTTTACGACGATATACTTATTCAACTTAATAAAGATGATTCAACTGAAGAAATGAAAAAATTGCTTGGAGTCTATGAAAATCTGGCAACTACTATAAGAAGCTTCGATGAAAGTTTCTCGTTTCCAGCCTTCCTCGCAACCCTTTTGAATTTATTTGGTTTGTTCTGGACTGGCTACAGGATAGCATTCCTCACTAACATTCATGATCATTCTTTCTACCTGATTTGTCCTTTCATTTTTCATTTGTGTGAGCACTTGCTGCTAATGATCTCTGCAACAGTGACAAATGAGAAGACAGCCAAAGCCACATTTATAATGCAGTGTCTTTTACGGCATTGCCATCTTAAAACACGAATGAAAATTAAATACGAGAAGAATATTGGGTCGGAAAGTAATCTCACATTATGGAAGATATACGTTTTTGACAGATCACTTTTAATCACCAGTTTTGGTTGTTTGCTGACATATGGGATTTTACTTGGTACTTTGGGAAGAGGGATTGTCAAACTCCATAAAAAAATAATGTAATGAACATGAAAATTAGCGATTATTACTAGAGATTTCTGAAAAATATAGTTGGAGTTTATTTTTTTTTTTAACTGGAGTTCAGTAATTATTTAGCAGTGGTTTGAAGACTCCGGCTGTGAATTAAACCGATAACAAGATTGGAACGAAATCATGTCAATGTTCCAAGTTTAATCTCGAAATAAACTTACTTTCAATTACTTTGGGACTTTCGAAGATTGATTTTTCTGTTGATTCTTTATTTTTGAGAGAACAACTGATCCATGAATGCACCCCAGGGGGTGTTTACCCTCCAACCCATTTTAGTGACACCGCAATTTGGAACTTACTTTTTAAATGCAGCTTCTAGAATCGCACCCTCAATCATCCTCCTGAACAAATAGAGAGACTACCAGTTCGATATTTATCTGTGTCCATCTATACGATACACATTGTAATATTTAATTCGCTTCGCTTGTTACAGTTCGAATTAATCCCTTTGTACCGAATAGATCCTTGTTTAGAAACAGTCAAATGTCATATAGCAATTTAGCCCAATAGTCTGCACTGATACACTTTAAATGTCTTACATATGTTATATACAGTGTTAGATTTATACATTTTCCATTGTTATTCTTATTTTATCTTACATTTAATTCTTTATTCTTTTATTGTATTTAAGAAACTGAAATGTCAAAAAATAATGCGTAAAATTACCATATTTCCAGTTCTATTAATTCGTCTTCAGAATTAGTTTATGAAAATTTCTTGAAATTTGTAGCCTTTTTTTTTCTCAACAAAATCTTGCGGTATTTTTGTAACTCTCCTAGTTTTATCTTACTAATATATATTTATAATTAAATTTCACCCAATAAACGATCGCAAACTTAAAAGGGCATGCTTGGTTATTGAGGACAATAATGTGGTATGGTGGAATAATAGGTTAGTTTCAATACGAGCTAACAATCAAGCATCTGCAGACTCAAATATTGTGAAGTTGAAGGTGCAAATTAAGTCTCAAATTAAAATTATAGAATGGGAAATTTAAAACCATATTTAAGCTGAATTAATTATAGAATATAAAACTTAATGAATTCAAGTAGTTTACTTTTATAGTATGATTTAATTATTGACAGATATTTATCAAGTACAATAAAAGATTTGCTTGTATTTATGAATTATTCAAATAATTAAAGTCGTTTTTAATGAATAAAATATTTATTTTTTTAATCTTTTTTTTTCTAAAAAAAAAAAAAATGGATATCCATTATTCGATTATCATTGAAACATTTTTATTGTAACAGTTAACAACAACAACAACCAAAAACTCCCAATCCAAAGAAGAATTTAATAACTTCAATTTTAAACTTATTTTATTTCTTTTATATTATTAAAAATTGTAAAAAAAAAGTAATATTAATCCATTATCATTTATTATATTTTAAGAAATTATCAGTTTGCTAGAATATTTTTAAAATAAATTTGCATTGATTATTAAAATAATACAATTCATTTTATTAATATATTCATTTCGATAAATAAATCGAACATCTAAATAATAACATCTTGTGAGCAGTCAAGTAGTACATCAGTTCTTTAAAATATTTTACAAATCTTCTGAAATTTACGTATTGTGAGCAGAATATTTAGAATAAGAAATTACTGTTTCTACGATAGATAACAGAAACCGAATATTAATGTTTCCATAAATAAATCAGTAACAACATTATATTATCATAAATTTGTATTGATTATTATGAAATGAAATTAATTTTATTAATGCATCTATTTTAATAAATGAACTGAATACTTTTTATGACAATATCTAATTGGCTGTCAAACAATAATGATTCAATTCTTTATAAATATCATAGAAATATGATTTCGACATTTACTCATGCAGGCAACAATATTGTCAATTGAATGGTCAATCGAATTTTTCAATTCCATTACTTCACACTCTCCCTATATATATCTTGTTCAAGTTTTCAATCGTTAATAAAATATTTTTATTCATCCACTCAAGTTCAAATACATTTTTGAACTTCGTGGATGACACTGGATGTTAATACAGTTTTTTAAAAATATTAATTAATTAATTAACTATAGCTTTTTTTAGATTTAAGTTGCATGTATCTACCATTAGAGGGTGCCAGCTGAAAGAGGAAAATTTCTACTTTATTTATAAAGCGCTTTCTGCAATATAGTGAAAAAAAGTATGAATTGACTTTAAAAACATTTTTTATATTACTTGTTAACCTATAAATAATTACATTATGCTTTATTTAATTATTTTTCAAATGTTTGAATTTCTCAAATGGTAAAATAAATTGCAATAACCTATTAATGCATTGTTAAACGAGAAAATTCCTGTAAAAAGGCACTTTTGAAAAATAAATATTTTGCAAATGCAATTGAATGTAGTACATTATTTATATATGCTGATTTTGAAAATGATTTTTAAAAATTCTGAAAACAATTTTTTTGACATTTAAGGCATTCGTAGAATTAAAAAAATTATGTTCAACTTTGAAATTCTTTCGTAAAAAATGAATTTCCAAAAAACAATGAATTTGAAGCTTTTTTTATACAGAGCTTAATAATGCGAATAACTTATTTTGCTCTATTGAATAATAAAAAAAGTTTCATAAATATTTTATGTAAGTGATATTATATTCTTTAATAAATATAATTTATATTATTTTATTAAACCAAAAAAAATTTTTTATTTTTAGTAAAAATAGATACACAAGGGAAATGAAGATGAACATAATAATTAAAAATTATGAATAGAATAATGTAATTAAAGCGTTAAACAGGAACTAATATATTAACATAAACAATTAATAGATACCTATAGATTTTCAATTTTAATGATTAATTTTAATTCATCCATAAAAAATAATTCCTGTGTATAAAAAAGTTTCAAATTGATTGTTCTTTTGACAATTTCATTTTTAAGTTTTTAATTCATTAATTCATTTTCTTATGAATATTCATGTTTAAATTTATAACTAATTCTTAATTTATTTTTTATGGTTTTCTTTTATTTCTTCTAATAATTGTGAAATTTAATGGCTTTAATGACTATATTTACTCATATTATTTACGACTTTATAAGATTAAATGATCATATGATTTCTTTAATTTAAAAAAAAAAAAAAAAGAAACACTGTAATGTGAAAATGAAACATTATAAATGCCTTTTATTTAATCAATGGTATTTTAATTAATAACCACAGAAAATTTTGATATTATTCGAACACAAAACACAAAGAATCTTGAAACAAACCAGAACAACACGGAGTACAAAATCAAATGTTTTATAATGAGTGTGTAATTGAATTTGTTTGAAAAGCTGCAGGAATAATTTATCTTGTTTGTTTAATCTACTGAACTGATCTACTTTAGAAAGAGACTTATTTGCCGTGAAAAAGTTGTAGCAAGTAAAGATACCAAGCAAATCTTCTAAAGTGCTTTTTTATAAGATGTAGAATTAGGAAAGTACACCAAAGCCCGAAGCATGTAATTTTATAAATGGAATCTGTGATCGATTGTTTTGGAATTGGAAACAAATCAAGCAGTTCTATGATGTTTTCTCAAACCTTTTAGCAGAAAATTGGTACATAAAGTAGCTTGAATGTAGAGAAGATTCCAATATGTTTTCCCAAATAAAATATAAGTAAAGCAGACGTTTTTAAATGAAAAAAATAAAATTAATTGTTCTTTACATTAACTCTAATATGAATGTTTTGCTAGAGCTTTAAGATTATTTTCAAAAAAATATTTTAAAACTCTTCTTTAAAAGATAAAAAGAATACTTCACGTAAGGGTTTCGCTGTATGCATGTCTAATATTAGGGTTTTAAATACGATTTTGTCGTTCATTCAATGAGTTTTTAAGGAAAATATGAGTCAACAGTACTTAATATTGCATAATTAAGTTGACGTTTAAAACATAAGCAACGACCCTTTTTTTTTCCTGTAGCCTGTCAAGAAACTATCTGAAAGGCATGAAATTCAGAATAGAGAGAAAGCATTATGTACTTGAAGGATAAGGAGAGGATACTGAATGAAAAATGAATAGATCGTATGCAGTATGGTGTCAAACATAAAACGTCTTCATGGAAAGAGTAGAGGGGCAGAAATGCTTGTATGTACAAGAAGTAGAACAAGCGATATGACAGCCCTTGTAATTTTTCCATGACATCACTTCTCCATACTCAACAGCAGATTTTGCAACAATTGTTGACGCAAAAGTACACACAAGTACATCGAACATCTGTTTCAGTTCTTCGATGTTCTCCTTTGGAAAACATTTATCCATTCGCGACGGTGGGCTGTTTGATATAAGCATTAGTTAATTCGAAACATTTAATTTATGTAAAAATTATCAATAGAACATGGATAATGGATAGTTTCATTACGAGTTTACTCTTAAAGAACTATTAAATCTTGTGGATACAATATGATGTATCTAAATAGTTAAAGGGTCATTAGAAATTGCATTATGTCCGCATCCATGAAATAAGGTGTGAGTTCCACCCTTTCCACTTAACAAGAATCACTGAAAATGTTAAACTTATATGTTTTTTTCATGACGTGTTCCTCTGGAACTTTGTTGGCTTATGTTTTAATTCCTCGACTTTTGCCATGTTTAACATAAATCCTCAAGAAAACTTCCAAAGATCTACCTCCAAGATGAGTCCTCCTCGCCTGTTATGTATAGCTACAAAAACGGACAGAATAAAGCTATTACCGGAATGAAATATGTAAGCAGGAAACCCAATAATGGACATAGAATGGAGAGTTTTTGTTCACGTGCTGCGATAAATTTTTAGGTTTGAAAATTCTTCCAAAGAGCTCAAAAAATGGGATAGTGATATGAACTTCCCAAATTTCGCCCTGGAAAGTATAATTCCAAATTTCGGTGGTAAGTATATGGAAGATTCTTTTGGTGCACCTTGAGTAATACCGAATATGATACATAGCTGCTGTGTAAATGGCGAATGATCTCAAATCATACATTTGGCGTTAAAAAGAAATGAATGTTGTGGCATTGCAATGGTTTAATACTTTTTCTCTTGTAAATGAAATGAAATATGATATACTGTCTTTCTAGATAACTTTCAATTTGTTTTCATATAAGTCATAAATTTAACTGTTGCAAATGTAAGATCATTAAAACAACAAATCGAAATTGAAAACGACTACTATGCCATTTCAATTATATTTAAAAAAATATTATTTATTTTAATTTTAAGAATTTTATTGATAACAAGTCAAGTTATTAAGCAAAAAGGATTCAGAAGAATCTAGCTTTTATAGCTACTGTGTCACCGTAAAAAGAAATAATTTATTTGACATAATTGCTTTTCTAAAAGTGATAAGTTTTGCATTTTTTTCTGATGAAATTTATAATATTTTTTATGCTGAAGAAATTTTTTCTACTAAAAAGACGTTTAAAAACGATTCCCGGATAAAATATAGAAAAACAAGAGCCAACGGCGTTATCTTTTTTTCTTTTGAAAATTTTTACAGCATTCGCTTTTAAAATTTTTGATTTCTTTTCTAAGAAAGAGGAAAGAATAAAAATAAAGTATTTTTGATGCTGAGAAGGATACGTCACATGTTAAAAGCTACTGAAAAATTATTGAGGTCAAATATAAAAGCTGAAACATTGCATCGTAAAAGGAACATTTTTAAAGTTATCTTTTACTAACTGCATCAACCAGCACAAAGTTTTAAGTTTCTGCTACAATCTAAAGCTTTATCATATACACTTGAAGATCATTCAACAAAATAAGGCTTTCGTTTCATTTTTTTCCATAATAAATGGCTTAGATTCTTAAATCTAGCTTCCTTTGAAAATAAAATTCCATATTAAGTTTTGGTGCTGAGAAGAAGAATAAAATTTATATATATCTGTATGAAATAATATATGATCTATTTTTTCATTATGTATTAAATTTTTATTTCTTTTTAATAATAGTTTATGTCAAATAATTTTAAAAATGCTTAAAAGTATTTCATTATTGCTTTTAATTATTTTGTTTTGGATTCACTTACTTGATAAATGTTTGTTTTTATTAAAAATATTTGAAAAAAAGAAAACCCATTTAATTATATTTCATGATAAAAATACTTATCTCACTTAATATGAAAAAATGCACTAGGAAAAAAATTAAGCAGAAATGTAATTTTTAAGCAGAAGCAAGGAAAGTATAAAAAGAGTTTGTAATTAGTAAAAAAAAGGACTCCCAACTGTATAGAAATTTAATTCGTATACTAATATCAAGGTAACAGGACTTTCTGAAGCATTGGAACACTTTTTAAATACAAATTTAGAACTCTGGATTATTATATAAAGATATGAAAATTAAAAGTAATATTTGATCACAAGTGCTCGATTAAATCGCAAATACAGTTCAATCGTGTCGAAGATTTTTAAAGTTCTCGAAACTGCATCGAATCTAATTGCCTAGTCTGCGATCTTAATTATCACTATGTGTGATATATGAAACAACAAAAGGTTCACTTTGGAAACAGGTGGAATCTCCGGCTTATTCAGTCACTTCAGAGAAAAAAAAAAAAAAGAAAATAACACTTCTGGTCGACTCGTAGCAGGACTCTCTCTCTCTTCTTCACAAAAAAAACTCTTTTTAAGACAATTCGACAAAGCTTCCATCATTTATCTTTGGAGTAGACATTTCTCAGTTCGTGGTCTGTCACGATGGAACAACTCATGGTATACTTCATATTCCATCTGTAATTGTTTCACCAGTGAGGTCGCACAGACATTCGCTAATTCTTGGTTCTCATCATACATGATATCGAATATCTGCTATCAGATTTGAGTGACAGGTTGTTCTCATTAGTACAAAATACTATTTCCAGGTTATATAACTACAAAAAAACTGCTTGTCTTCTGTCAAATTGGAGTGATGCGTTGATATTATAAATTCAACTACCATACATTCATCTCTCCTGGGAAAGAAATGTCAAAACTCTTTCCGCTTGAAAAAGAATGATACAATAACATCTAAATGCGTAAATTAATATATTGCAAACATTTCATTGATTAAAAAATGCAAAAATTTAAATTAATTAAAAATAAAATTGCTTGCATAGTCGTTGGATAAAGATAACTAATTATTTCACTTGTACGTATTTAATAATATCAAGTTGTTGCTCAATAATCGAAGAGATCTAGACCATTACTGCAGCTAACTTAAAGGAACATTTTTAACAATGAGAGCCCTTAAACCATTAACAGAAAGTTTTAAATCACAACATTTATTTTCAACTAGTATTTATCGTCTTCTTGTCCTAAAAGAACACGATTCTTTTTTGTACTTTTTGCATTACTGTATTCAATTGCTTTAATGCAAGGAACAGATTTCTTTGTCGATGCATCAAACAACTTGAGTACTTGAGTGTTAAAACCCTTTAGAGTCTGATATCCTCTGTTTTTTTCCCATTGAAGTCTAGAAAAGGAACTGCACGAAGCATGTATTTTATAAATGGACTTGGCTATTGATTGTTGTAGGGCAAAGAAGAAACTAGAACGTTTGTTCCTGTTTTCTATCAAAGCATTGAGAAAGCCTGCAATTTATCATTAAGAAAGTTTCTACTAAAGCCTTAAATTATTGGATGAGATATGCATTTCATTGATGTATACGTGCACATGAGTCTTAAGACCATAATCTATTGAAATGAGTGAATTCATACTTATTTTCTTTTTACACAATCCTTAGAAAATATATAATAAATTTTAAACTGAAGGTTACCATTTGTCTAAGTTATTAAATATCGCTCACAATTGCATTTTTTTTTTACTTTTAAGAGGTTATTAAATATGTGAGCTAGTGATTCGAAATTCCGACTCGAATTTATAACAAATATAGCATAAAATATGACACTTGTACCACATCATGTAACCTATCTCAGCTCCTCCATTTTCCTGTTTGTTTCTCTGTGTGGAATAACATTCATGAATGCATCTCTGCTTCTCTTTTAGTATAAAAATATGATTTAGTGTGCATGTAGGGCAGCAAGATTGTATCTTAACCAAATTGTGACTGAGTGGAGATACTTGAGGATAGGTTTGAAAACTGACAGTTTCATTTACAAAAACACAAACACCACACACATAAAATTAGAGAAATATAATATTTTTCAAATTTAAATACAGATAATTATAGATTCGTGGTAGGATTCCATTTCTAAGCCGAAAACCCGAAACTAGGATACAGAGGGTGCGCGAAATATACTTCCTCTCTGGGTGAAAATCTGTAGGTCAACAAATGTCCCGGGATGAGATAAATAGATTTCATCTAGGGATGAGAGACTATAAACTAAACATTTATCAGCGGGAACGCAGGTTGTGATGTACTTCCTCTCGGGTAAGCATCTTGACGCCGAATGACCATTTCTACTGAAAGCCATTGTGGGGCGCACTTGACAGTGTGTAGGAGGAACTTAACTTTACTTATGGAACTTAACTTAAAAGGTTTCAAATTCAACTTTCGAAATACAAAATAAATCTCCAAATTTTCAAAATGCCAGATTTGCGGTCTGATAGTACATACATCCGGTAAACAGGTTTGATATAAGCGCAATGCCAAAAATTAAGCACCTAGAGGAAAATGTCGATTTCAGAAGGCAATTTGAATCGGAGACGTCGCAATTGGCTGCGGAGTTAGATGGTGGTGTGCAAATATATTATGTAACAGCCAATCACGGTTTCGTGTCTAGAAATATATAAAAGATATTCATAAAAGAAGCCAACATTGTGAAGAGCTCCAAGAGTTCCTTGTAAATGCTGATAAAAAAGATGATATTTACCACTACTTTGCGTTGAAAACTGAACATGAAAACATATTATGCCGGGTACCCCAAGTTTGTGTTCCTCTATCCGACCAATCAGAAGTGCACGATTACGGTAGTGTCGGCAACATGTCAATTGGCTGTGTCATATTGAGGTAACCCTGTAGTATACCTTGTAGAATGTTCTAGTTATATCTAAGTTCCTCAATAGGGTACAAATTGTTTACATGCACACTCTAATTCAAATATTGCCAAAAAGAAAAAAATAGTGATGTTATAATTGAGGATTTCGAAGGTCAAAGTCATTTAGGAAACAACCTGCTCCCCAAAAATTAATTTCACCCTATTCATTGAAAAAAATAGGTCATATGTATATTTTCACCTTCTTGATGGCTCTGCCGTTTTTTAAATTTAATGTCAATCAGCTATTCGAAATGTTCCTCAAAATATTTCATTGATCTTTCATAAAGATGATTGGATCGCTGTTGCATTGTTTTTGAAAGTGCATACCAAACTCAATTTTTAAATCATGCAGCCTCTTTTTTGGAAATGAAAATTTTCGATTGCCATACCTGTGTAATCTGTTTACAAAATAAAAAACACTCAATGATACCATGGCAATTGAAAGTAAAATGTCTTATCAGAAATTACTTCACCATTGCAAATGTGCTAATTAAGGTCTGCCACAAACTTTTAAACTTGAGTGTTTAAAAACTCTTGGTAGACCCAAGAACTCTGAAAATCTCTGACCTCGAGCGGACTGCATTTATGAATCAAATTTAATTCTTTATTTTTTTTTTTTTTTGTAAATAATAAATTGTAACAAATGGAGTTCTGTATGTATAATAATGCTTGTAAATAGAGATTAAAGTATTCCTAGGAACCTGAGAGTGACTCTCTTCTTTAAGCCGTTATAGGTCTATTATAGGCTGGGCCGTTACACAATGCATTGATATATTCCATACGAAACTCTAGCTTGGTTGGATAATCTTCTCCATGATTTTCTAGGAGATTCAAGCGAACGCTCCTTAAGATTTTCTTCAAACTCTTCTTTCACTTTATATCTAACACTTGGATGCCAGCCCATTAAAGTGCTAGTTTCTCTAAATAAATTCTTCACTAAAATTTGTGTCGCAATCTTTATCTGTTTTTTTTTTTTCTAGTATTAATTTCTTTCCGAATTTAATCAGCACTAAATTTTGAAACATTCTTCGACAATGAAAATCTTTTCCTTTAACGATAGGGATATTGACGTTTTTTATAGAAAGCACATCAGCGGAATTAAAATTAATGTTGCTGATTGAACATGTGGCGCCATCTGTAGAACATGAAGTTCATCTGTAATTACATGCTTTTCTTTATTAAAAACTTATTAGCTATGCAAATGTTATTAATATCGACTTTTGATTCCCACATAATTATTAAAAATTTTATTGAAAAACAGTGCCTAATTCCATTATAAAAACAAAATTAGTAAGGATATTTTATATTTCTTTAATTTTAAACTATTTACTAAAAATTTTGCGTTAGATTTTTCATTTTCTTTTGTATTTCACAGTAAATTTTTATACTCTTTGAGTACTTTGAAAATCCACAGTCAGTTTCTGCAACAAAAACAGTACTTTAAAAATACGAAAAATATGATGCACAATTTTTTATAAATTCCATAACAATTTAAATTTAAATTTAAACTGTCCTGAAATTTCTCTCTATATTCAGATTTAAATTAGACATATAAATAAAGTTAAATTATTAAATTAAATATATCGATAATTTTAAATTAGATATATTTTACTTTTTTGGGTATTTTCCTGATTTTCTTCTTTTGTGTCCCGAAAATTTTACTTTCAAAAAGCAATTTAGAATTTAGATATAATTCAATATATCTTGATTTGATTGTACAACATATATTTAAAAAATGATTTTTGTTTTTAATTTGCTACTCTTAAATCGATTTAAATTCGATTTTGAATTATCAAACAAAAATCTTCTAATTCTTAGAAAAGAGATATGAAATACAAAATACTAAAGTATTTTCTAAGAAGGATGTAAATAAATAAATTTATTATATTTATTTGGATACATAATAATGGAATTATTTATCTTTCTTAGGGACGTATTTTTATTTTTTAATATAATACTGAAATTATATTTTTATAAAGGAAATTTATTATTAGTTTTTCTAATATATATTGAAAGAAATTTTATCAAGTAGGAACTAATAGACTATCAGGGATACTATTTCAAACTTTTGATTTCTAATCCGATTATAAATTCCTAAGAATATTTAGCAGTAATGTATATAAGCCATTTTATTGTTAAGAATTATTTATTATTTTTTAAAATATACGATATAACAATAGAATAATCCTAAAAATTTATGAAATTTCACTTTTTAGTTTTAAATTTCCCTAATGTCTACTTAAGACCCTCATTTATACAGATTTCTTAAATTATAAAACATGCAACATGTTTTTTGTTATGAATTTTTTTATAAACAAGTAATATAAAAAAATTTTTCAAGTCAATTCCAACTTTTTTTCACTGTACTACAGAAAGTCCTTTATAAATAATTTTCATTCGTTTTTTAAAGTTTATCTGGCGCCATCTATTGGCAGATATATGCAACTTAAAAAAAAATAAAATAAATTAATGAATTAATATTTCAAAAAACTGCATTAACATCCTGCATAACATTTGCACTACAAGTTTCAAAAATGTATTTGAACTGGAGTGGTTGAATAAAATGTATTTTACTAACGATTGGAAATTTGAACAAGATATATATAGGAGAGTGTGAGCTAATAGAAGGAATTGAAAAAGTAGCAACTCTTTGAAGAGTCTTTCAACTTTCTTTTAGAGAGCCTACAGAAAGATGAATTAAAAATGTATTCTTTTATGAAACTACATGTCTGCCTGCACCTAAACACATTGTAAGTAAAGACATCGTAAATAAAACACCTTGAAGATTAAATTAAAAATTATTTATTAAAATAATTCATAATACCATGCGCATTATGCATAGAAATTGAGAAAGATAAATTGAAATAGATAATTGAGAATAACATAAAAATTACGAATACCATTAAAAATGATGGTTATGAGAAGGTTGAACCTGTCTATCAATTAAGTATTTCTAGGGTAAATTTTTTTCTTAGTAGTATTCTTAACTCACAGCGTTTCGCTATATGCAGCCAGTCTCTTTTCTTTCTTTTTTTTATTAAAAATTGTGATTGCCCTAAAGGCAATTTCTATTAAACATGACAAAGTAAATACAATAAGAAGCTTATGCATTTGCAGCACAAAATTCTGGATTAAGTTTGTGTATCTGCTTTTCCTGCAACCATTGTTGTGGGCTGTTTGAATCATCAATGAATATTTTTTTCTAAAACTTCTTCTTTTCTTTATGCTTCCAGCGTCTCCTTAATACCTCCAATTGCACAATCCCAAATGCGTCCGAGGCTACTATCATCCCTCTCTAATGGTTCTAATGGTTTTAGGGGCGGTATCGCCCATTTTGTTATTCAAGGGCTTGCATCAGGGACTACAGCTTTGTTTATTGATTGGAAAAGGCCACTCAGCGGACACTTACCTGAGGCCAGTTAGAATGGCACATCAACATGTGCTTTGAGAATATATTTAGCTATCATAAGACTGGGCTATTTGATTTGGTTTTTTAGTAGAAATTTCTCATGGAGAAGGAGAAGAGAAGCCTTCTCTCTAGAAATGCCTGATATCTGAGAAGGCTATTAATTGTTTCTACCCGTGAAGGTCGCACAGACAATCGCTAATTTTAAGAGTCTAATTATACATGACATTGAATATCTGCTATCAGATTTGAGTGACATTTCTCATTAGTACACAACACTAACTGCATTTAATATTACCTACAACACTGCTTATCTGCAGTTAAATTTCAGTAATGGGATGTTATTATGTACTTAAGAATATATATTCAATACATCTCATGTTAATGCCAAAACTCTTCCCGCAAGAAAAAGTGCTACAGTACAAAGTGGTACAAAGCGCTAAGAAGAACATTCGTGAGCGATTAAGTGGTACAAACAGCTCAGAGATATTCAACAATGAAAAACGAATAAATAAATAAAAACGAAAAGTTTGATGGTTGAGTAGATGTTTATTGGCTTTCTTTACTTAAAATAAAGATGCTTGAAAAAATGCTAATCTTTTCTTTCTAATGCTTACTTTCAAAAACTTTTTCACATAACCAATTTTTTTTTTTTTCACTTTCCAAAATTTATTTATTTAATGTTGTGAATTTAAGTGTTGGTCTTATATATAATATAAAAAGGTTTGAGGAAAATAAAGTAAAAATTACATTTCATGCAGTCAAAACATGCAATATAATACAATACATATAATATAATAGTGCCACAAACATCACATCACGAAATTATTATTTTCGGATGAATCTTAGAGTTTTTATTTATCTTAGTGGGGATTCCTTTACCGAGTTCTTATACCGATACAAACGATTTACGACTAGCACTCCTCTCCCCCTAACAACCTAACCGAAAAACAAAAAGAGCCTTCCAGATCTGCCGAAAATCCCCTGTTGTCATAGCTACTAATACGATTCGTGATTTTCCTTTCTGTTGAGGAGTTTCTGGGCATTCGGTGCCGTGTTTGTTGCTTTTGCTCAGTCTGGCATGCGTTTGCCTTTTCAATAGAGAAATAAACGTTGATTTGTTCTCTGTTGGATTTGATTCCATGATTACGTACGTTGCTCGAACTCGAGTCCCTCAAGGCTCTCGAAAATTGTTCCATGAAAATTTGGCTGAAATTATTTCTTTGTTTTAGTTCCAAGTTGGTGAAAGTTTGTACGCAAGAGTTTGTGACGTCGTTTTTAATAAATGTAATTCAATATGTAAAGAAGTTTTGCAACAAGAGAGTTGTGTTATAAAATGTTGTTCGCAGTCACTACATTGGTTTCGTTTAATATATTCTCTGACTTTTCGTTTTTTAATACATGTCGCGAGTGTTTATTGTTTTTAATAAAAATAGTTTTTCTTATGAAATTCATTTTGAAAGTTTTTAACATAATTTTTTTTTTTTTTTTTTTTTTTTTTTTTGCTAAATTGAAAATTTTCAGAATGTGTAAAGTTTTGTATTGAGAGAGAGAGAAAAGTGAACATTTTATATTAAAGAAGATGTGAAATGCGAAGAATAAAAATTTAATATCAAAATTTCTCCGAAGAATGTAAGCAACAACTTGACGAGTAGTCAGTAATTTTAGTTATTCCTCATTTTTTCGAATGGATCTCTTAATCTCCTATACAAGATACAAATTTATTGCAGTATTTAACGAAAAGGCTTTGACAAAAATTACGTCGATTTATTGCTAATAAAAATTGCAAATATAATAAACTTTGTTAGAATTTTATAAACTTATTATTACAAGCATTACAGTTGAAAAAAAAATCGTATCCAAAATGTCCAAATATAATGGATTATTTTAGTTTCGTCGAAAATTATTTCTCTATTGCTTATCAAAATTATATATTGTTTGATAACAACTGTTTTCAGTAAAGACTTTAAAATATGTATATGCTATGTCTCTATCTATATTAGATCCATTACGGCTTCAAGAAGATGGCCACTTTCAGCTTCACGAGAACATTCTTATTTTTTATTTACAAGCATGAATATATTCAAATAATGAAATGTGGCTTATTATACAAAAATATGGCAAATTAAAAATAAAATCAGGTAGTGACGATTAAATCAAAAGTACAGTTCACGCCAAGGACGGAGATTTTTCCGCCCTAGTCAGTCACTTCAGAGAAAAAGAAATTTTTTTCGTCGACTCGTCTTAGAAATCTCATTTCACCAAAAACCTCCTTTTAAGACAATCTGCCAGATGGGCGGAGGGTCAGCTTCCCTCACTTCTCAGTGGGAATAGGCATTTCTCAGCTCGTGGTCTATCACAAATCATCATAGAACAACTCATGATGTAATCCGTATTCAATCTGCAATTGTTTCGACCTGGTGCACAGTCAATTGGTAATTTTAAGAGTATCATTATATATATCTACTATCAGATTTGAGTGACAAGTTGTTCTCATTAGTACAAAACACTGATTTCATGTAATATAACTACCTACAACACTGCTCGTCTGCTGTCAAATTTGAGGGATAGGTTGTTATTATGTAAAGAATATACATTCCTCACACCTAGGGAATTAAATGACAAAACACCTCCCATGAGAAAAAAATCTGCAGCATAATTAAATGGTACAAGATGCTTACAAATGTTCAATGAACAAAAACATATAAATAAATAAAACAGAAAATTTTGGTGGTTGAGTTCGTGTTTATTGGTTTTCTGTACATGAAAGAAATTTTGAAACATTTCCAAAATTTGTCTATTTAATGTTGAATAATGTGAATTTAAGTATGGGTCTTATATGGCATATAAAAAGGTTTGTGGAATAATAAAATAAAAATTATACTTCATACAATCGAAACATACAATATAATACAGTGCATACACTATAATAGTGACACATACAATAACCCGAAATTGTTATTTTCGGTTGAATCTGAGATTTTATTTATCTTAGTGGTAATTTCCGAGTTCTTATATCGATACAAACGATTTTACGACTAGCACTCTTCTTCCTAACAACCTACCAAATAAAAGAGCCTTCAGATCTACCGAAAATCCCCTGTTGTCATAGCTACTAATACGATTCGTGATTTTCTTTCTGTTCAGAAGTTTCTGGGTGTTTGGTGCTGTGCTTGTTGTTTTTGCTCAGTCTGGCATGCGTTTGCCTTTTCAATAGAGAATAAACGTTTATTTGCTCTCTGTTGGATTTGGCTGCATGATTACGTACGTTGTTCGTACTGAAATCCTCAAGGCTTTCAAAAATTGTTACAGGAAAATTTGGCTGGAATTATTTCTTTGCTTTATTTGAAAGTTGGTAAAAGTTTTTGTACAAAAGAATGTGACGTCGTTTTTAATAAATATAATTCAATATGTAAAGAAGTTTTTCAATAAGAGAGTGTGTTATAAAATGTTGTTCAGTCACTACATTGGTTTCTTTTAATATATTCTCGTCCTTTTCTTTTTTAATATATGTCGCGAGAGTTTATTTTTTTAATAAAAATAGTTTATCTTATGAAATTTATTTTCAAAGTTTTAACGTGAAAATGTTCAGAAATGTCTAAATTTTGTTTTGTTTGGCTGCATGAGTACGTACATTGTTCGTACTGAGTCCCTCAAGGCTCTCAAAAATTGTTACATGAAAATTTGGCTGGAATTATTTCGCTGTTTTGGTTCCAAGTTGATAAAAGTATATATTCCGTCCTTTCTCTTTTTAATACTTGTCGCACGTGTTTATCTTTTTTAATAAAAATAGTTCATCCTATTGAAATTCATTTTCAAAGTTTAACATAATTTTTTTTTTTTTACTAAACTAAAAATTTTCAGAACGTCTAAAGTTTTGCTTTGAGTATTGTTTTTTATTAAAGAAAATGTGAAATGAAGATTAAAAATTTAATATCAAAAGTTCTCCAAAGAATGTAAGCAATGTCTTGACGAGTTTCCAGTAAATCTATAGTTATACCTCAGGTATTTTGAATGGATCTCCTAATCTCTCTATATAGATACAAATTGATTGCTGTAATAACGAAAATTCTTCTTCAAAAATAACAAACCACTATGACTCATTGCTAATAAAAATTGCAAATATAATAAATTTTATTCTCCTGAATAAATTTTATTGTCGTATCTCCTGAAGAATACAAGGGAACCAAATATCGTGGTGCTCCTGAATAATATTGGCCATCTATAATATTGGTTGATTACCAGCTCGGAGTATAAATTAACTTAAACACGTTTTTGACTAATAAGAGGACGAATGCCTGCTTTTAATCAGCTTGGAACAAAAACAGCAGTATAATTCAGCCAAATATGACTAATTTTAACTGCTGAGACTCATTAAACGGCACTCACGCTTTGTCATGCAATAGGCAAACAAAATTTGGAGCATTCTGAACGTTTCGTTAAGTACTGAAACAAATTTCGTAAGATAAACTTTATTTTGATAGTAAAAGAGAAAGGACTTGGAAATACATTAAAAGAAATGTGAAACTATTTTATAACACATATAAAACTTCTTTATATTGAATTATATTTATTAGGCGACGTCACATTCTTTAGTACAAAAACGCAACTCAAATAAACGAAAGTAATTAAATGCATGTAACAATTTTGAAAGCCTTGGCACAACAACGTATCATCGGCCAAACCTTTGAAGCAAAATGAAACGTTTATTCCTCTATCTTGAGCTGTTAGCTCAATAAAGCCACGCTCATTACCAGAAACTTGCCAGCTCATCATGTCAACTATGTTTCTTTGAGATTTCGACAGACTTCTTTTTGGTAGGTGGGAGGAAGTTGGCAAAATCGTTCATGCTCCGGAAATTACACTAAGGTAAATAAATCTCCAGATTCAACCGAAAATAGCCGAGGTTGTGTATGTGTCACTATTTCAAAACCAATAATGCACTACCATATTGTATGTTACGATTGTATAGTAATTTTAATTTTATTATTCCACAAACACCACGCTATGTCATATAAGGCCCATATAAATTCACATTGTGGCATTAAATAGACAGAATTTTGGAAATGTTTCAAATTTTCATGTACAGAAAACCCATGGGCCCCAACTCCTGCTGTTTTATTGTGCTCACGTTTTTGTTAAGCATCTTTAGCCGACTGTATGCTGCAGAAACCTGCTCATGGAAGGTATGTTTTCACAGGTTGAAGGAGATAATATTCTTTGCATAATAACAACCTATCACTGAAACCCCACAGCCAGACAAAGCAGTACACATGATCAGTGTTTTGTACTAATGAAAGTGCTGTCGCCAAATCTGATGAGTGTTGATACTCTTAATTGACGTGCCCTTTACAGGTCAGTAGTACAGGTGTACAGACCCCATCATGGGAGTTCTATGATTTGTGATAGACCAGCGAGGCTGGAGGCTGGGTGAATCTGGCTGAACCCATGGCAAAGGAAGGTTTTCAGTGAGTAGACTCTAAGACGAGTCGACTGAAAAATTTCTTTCTCTAAAGTGACGACTAGGAGCGGGAAAATCTCCGTCGCGGAGGCTCTCACGGGCTGGCTACTGTTTCGTGCAATTTGCCATACTTTATTATGTAAACCACATTTCATGTTGAATATATTCATGCTTGCTCAAATAAAATTAGAATGACCTGAGTGGCCATCTTGAAGCAGCAAATAGTCTGTATAGACAGAGACGTAGCTCTTTGCAAAATAACACTGAAAACAGTGACCCATCAATATTTGATGAAATAATACGAAATAATTTTCGACGAAGCAAAATGTCCGTGCTATTTGGTATTTTGGACGCATTTTCAACTGTAATGCTAAAACGACTCTTCAAGTTTATAAGGTCTAACAAAAGTTTATTATATTTGCAATTTTATTGGCACAAATCGACATGTGTTAAAAGCTTTGCCACTGGACAAGCCTCACTGCAGTAAGTCTTATATAAGAAGTTAAGGACTCCATTCGAAAAAATGAGGAGATGCTAAAGGGTTTTTGACTACTCGTCAGAAGTCATTGCCCCCATTCTTCCGGAGAAACTGATATTAGAAACATTCTTCATTTCACATTTTCTTCTGGCAAAATGTTCATACTCTCTCAAAATACACATTCTGAAACCCTCAGTTAGCAAAAAAATATGTTTCAGCTGAACTGTAAAACTATTTACCGACAAAAAACAATGTTACTCGCATTATAAACGAAAATTATTTGAAATATATTAAACGAGAACAATATGAACCTACATTCTTTGTGTATAACACAACTCTTGGAATGAAAACTTCTTTTTACATATTGAATTACATTTATTAAAACGACGTCTCTGCGTACAAGCTTTTACCAACTGAGATTAAAACAAAAGAGAGTGAATTTCGATAAATGGGTTTCGAGGCCTTGAGACTCGGTTCGAGAAACGGCGCATGGAATCAAATCGGCGGAGAACAAATCAGCGTTTATTCTCTATTGGCGAGCGCAGCTGGAAACTGGCACCGAATGTAACTCCGCGGCGAAAGGAAAATCTGCGAATCATCGATAGCTATGACAACAGAGATTTCGGCGGAAACTCTTTGTTTGATTGGAAGAGACCTTCAGTCGTCTCGTGAAGCTCACGAAAATAACACCGTGATGTGATGTTTGTGGCACCTAGTAATATATGTATTAATGTGTTTTGACTGCATGAAATGTATTTTTAACACTGTTTTCCTCAAACTTACACATATTATAAGACCAACATAAGTCACAACATTAAATAAATAAATTTTGGAAGTGAAAATTGATTACATATGAAAGTTGCAGTAAGCATTAGAAGAAGCATTTTTCCGGCATCCGACACGGGCCGTGAAGCTCTGCACGGCAAATCTTTTCGTTTTATTTATTTATACGTTTTCGTGTTGAATGTCTCTGAGCTGTTTGTACTGTCGCTCGCGGGCTGCGGGCGGCATTTTTATGAGTAGTGAATGTATATTCTTTAAGTACATGCGGGGTAACTGCAGATAGGTGTTGTAGTGGTGCGTTGTGTCATAATTAATTAGCGATTATTAGACTCACAGGTAAAGTAATTAATAGCTAGATATCAGCATTTCTAGAGGAAGACTGCTCTTCTCTCCTTCTCCATGGCTCTGCTGCAAAATCAAATCCAAGCCAGTCTTATGACAATATATTCTCCAAGCACATTCTAACTTTGGCCTCAGCGAGAATGTCCGCTGGTGGCGCACCAATCAGCAAGTGTGGTCCCAGGCTGTGGTGTGGGCGTGCACCTGACCGACAGAACCATGGGGGTGGGTGACTGGGCGGTAGAACGTGGCAATTGAGCGACGCTGGAAGCGCAAAGAAAGAGGATTTTAAGAAAAAATATTCGTGTTCAACCCTGCTAATGGTTGCACGAAAAGCGAATGCGCAAACTTAATCAGTACGACAACGCCTTCAAAACTTCTTTATTAACCACCTTTCATGTTGTAAAATTTGCCTTTAGGAAGCAATTTTTAATAAAAAAGAAAAGGAACTGTCCTGGCACAGGAAACGCTGTGGTGAAACTAAAGGGCACCTACAAGCAGGTTCAACCTTCTCATAACCGCTGTGAGTAAGTAATTTTTATGTTATTAAGTATCTATTTCAATTATCTTTCTTAATTTCTATGCATAATACGCATGTGTATTATGAATTTATTTTTAATAAATAATTTTTAATGTGGTGTTTTATTACGATAATGGCACTTTAATGTTTAGATATATTTCATAAAAGAATAAATTTTTAATTCATCTTTCTGTATCTAAGAAAGTTGAAAGACTCTCAAAAAACAATTCCTTCTGTAGATGCACTGCTCCTATATATCTAGTTCAAATTTCAATCGTTAGTGAGTACTGTTCAACCACTCAGTTCAAATCATTTTTAACTTTTAACACAGACGTTAATGCAGTTTTGAAATGTAATTCATTAATTTATTTTATTTTTTATTAGATTTAAGTTGCATATATCTACCAATAGATAACCAGATAAACTTTAAAAAACGAATGAAGAGTATTTATAAAGGACTTTCTGTAATACAGTGAAAAGTTGGAGATGACGAAAAAAATTTTTATAATATGTTGTTTATAAAAATTCATAACTGCATTTGCATCATTACCATAAGAAATCAATATAAGCTGAGGGGTTTTAAGTAGACATTAGAGGCAATCTAAAACTAAAAGTGAAATTTAAATTTTAAGTTAATTATTGTTATATCATTATATTTTAAAGAGTAATAAATAATTCTTAACAACAAAATGGCTTATACATTACTGCTAAAATGATGAATTGCAGATTAGAAATCAAAAAATTATCCTGATAATCCTATTAGTTCTAACGGCACAAAGAACTAACTCAACCTGCTATTAGAAAAACTAATAATAAATTTCGCTATAAAAAATATAATTTCAGTATTATATTAAGAAAATACGTCTAAAATAATTCCATTATTATATGTCAAATAAGTAATAAGAATTTGACTATTTACATCCTTCTTAGAAAATACTTGCAAAATATTTACTTTTCTCTCCTTTCTAAGGAGCCAAGTTTGTTTGATGTCAAAATCATTAATAAGTAACAAAAACAAAAATCGGCCCACAATGTTAACAATCAAAAATAAGATATATTGAATTGCTATCTAAATTACAAATTTACTTTGAATACTACAAAAGAAGAAAACTGAAAAATATATCTAATTTAAAAAATTATCGTTCTCTTCAATTTAACAATTTAACTTTATTTATGTGTCTAATCTAATCTGAATGAAATTTCAGGATGCAGTGCAAATTATGGAGACATAAAATTGTGCATCATATATTTTCATGTTTCAAAGTACTGTTTTGTTAAGTGACTATTGAATTTCAAGCATGCTCATAGGTATAAATTTACTGTGAAATACAAAGAAAAATGAAAAAAATCTGACATAAGCTACAGTAAACTAGTTAAGAATGAAATATAAAATATCGTTACTAGCCTGACCTGGCTCTTAGGCGCTGTTTTTCAACACAGCAATATGTGGGATTCAAGAGATCTATTAACCCGACTGCATAATAATAATTTTTAATAGCGCTGCTGGTACAGATGAGCATGTTCTGATACATGTTAATCAGCAACATTAATTGCAATTTCACTGATATTCGATAGTATATCGTTAAGGAAAGACACCTAGGTGATCAGTGTTCAAGAATTTAGTGCTGATTAAATGGAAATAAATTGTCAAAAAACAGATAGATCTGCGACAAGCTACAGTGGT
>BPLR01005643.1:0-53900 GCA_021605095.1 Caerostris extrusa | reverse complement strand
TAATTATCCTTAAGAATATTTACTACTTAAATAATTTATTATTTAAAAAATAATTTCCACTGTATTATTATCAAAATAACTGCGAGTGCTGTGAAGGGCAATTGTACCACAATGAGATTATTAAAGGTAAAATTACAACCATACACTGATCGCTGCAGGGAAATAATAATTCGTAAGGAAAATCGAAACTTCTGATGAGATGGAAAAGGAGCCTATTTTGTAGTTCATTTCTTGTTAGTTACTTTTTGAAGTAGTAATTGTAAATTTTATGTTAAAATTTTATATTTGCTGTTAGATAATGATTATTAATTTTCATTTGTTAAGTTATTTAAAGGCAAGAAAACCATTAAAAATATACAAAATTTGAGCATTTTTAGAGCTGGGTTGATTTTTGGACTGTTTGGTATCCTTATCCTATTCGTGCAATGTATTTGCCAGTCAAATTTAAAAATTAAATCGATTTCCATTCTATTAAAATTGCTACTTATACATGAAAATTTAGAAGGCAAAAATATTAATCTTAAAAATGTTTTCCCTTTTACAAAAGTTTTAGTATTTAAATGTAAATAACTGTTTAAGAACAACGAATTGAAATTCCAGAAATGTAAGACCGGCAAATAAAAGAAATGAAAATCCAAAAATAAATGAAATGTATTCGAAATACAAAAGCATGTTTAAAAAGAAATAAAAAGCTGCTCTGCTGCTATTTAAAAAAATATTGAGCATCGCAGATTTTTCAAGCATTATTTATAAGAATATTGAATGTTTCATTATTTTTTTTTCACTACTTTTTGTCTTTTCTCTTAATAGAGAATTATTATATAGATTTGTTATGGACAAAATGAATTTATTTTAATTTCAAAATGAATAATTTGTTTCTTTTTTTTTTTTTTTCAAAGCTTAGTTTATAAACCTAAAATGTTCTTAAGCAAAATTACGGAATTGTAGTAGGAAAAATTGTAATCCTGTAAAAATATAATCACATGCTCTTTTACTGGCTTTGAGCTATAACAATTTAAATAAAATAGACAAAAATATATTCAGATATCATACACTTTTATTATGCATCTGAATATATTCACTTCCTTTATGCTTCCCCCACCCCCTTCATTTATAAGTTATCTTTCAACAATCTTGTCTAAAGGTGCAGCAATTGCTGCTCTGTTTCTATCTATACAGCATGGTTTATAATAACCAACGGTTGGTATTCCTTGATAAAGTTATACTTAGGAGGTTATAATTGATTTCTTTTGGGTTTTACTAATTTCCCAGGCAATTTGTTTCACATTCTGTTAATGTATGTTTTGTATAAATATTTGTGCTATTTTTTTTTTTTTTAATCTTTCAATGCAGGTCTAGTCGTTAACCTTTTTATTATTTGTACTTGCTAGAGATTTTCAATTTCCTTGTTGCAACTTATGAATATTTGTTCTTTTTTTTTTGGTGGGTCTGAATGTAGGGCACTTCAGGGTTTTGTATAGCGAATGTTATTATGGTCTTATTTCACTGTTTTTATGAAAGTGCATGATAATGTACGTGTAGCGAATGCTGCTGTGTCATTCATTATGCCAAATTGGTCGTATTATTATTCATATATTGCTAGTTTTCTTTTGATTTTTGTACTGATATGTTGTTTTTATGTATATATATATATATCTGTCCTTCAAAAGAACTTTCATCTATACGACGTCGCTGAAATATTTAGAATTAATTTATTTTATTGAAAATATCAATAAATTTGTATTTGGGCCCGATTGACCGAGTAACTAGCGTTCGGTGTCACAGGCTTCGGGCTCGAGTCCCGGTGGGTGATATGGATGTTTGTAGTGGTTTGGAATCCGAAATACATACTACACTCTCTACAGTCTCATACTCTACAGTCATCACAAACATACTCTACAGTCATATTAAACCGTAGATCCCGGTCTAATATGGCTGTAGAGCGTTGGGCTGACAACCCTACCTCGTAAAAAGTAAAAAAAGTAAACATCTCGAAATCTGCGAGTAGGCAAACGGCCTTGGCCATCATGGGGCTGTTGCGCCATTGATGATAAAATTTGTATTTGGCACTTTCAAAATTTCTACGGTGTTTACCAGAGTTATCAAGCCTCAGTAATTAATTATAAACATAATTAATATATAACATGATAATATGATTGAATATTGGGGTATTTGAAAATATTATTTTAACAATTTTCAGTATTTATTTTTTAAAAAAAAACTTGAGTGGAATTAAATATTTTTCAGTATCTTATTATATTTGATTTATATTATTATAAAACTAATTTAATCAAACCTATTAATTTTTTGTATTTTTTATTTCATTTTGGAGATTTGGACGTAATGTCGAATTTCCGTTAGGTCCTTTCTTTCTCATTTAAATTTGTTACCCAAGCACTCGTGAGATACAAGAGATTTGTGAACACAATCGTAAATGTAATACCCTATTAGATAATAATAATGCGTGCATTAAATAGATACCTTGTTTATATAGTACTTCGAAATTCTACTGCGGTAATAATAATAAAATAAAACATATAAGACATTTTATTTAATTGGGTATCATTATTTCACAGGGCACCCAACATAAATAATTAAAATGAATATCGTTTTAAACGACATGAAAAAATATAGCATTGCTTTACCTTAATGCTTATTGCATAGGCAATGAATGTGTGAGTGATAGAATAATAAAAAAAAACATGCAAATATAATCTTTTGCCGTAAATAATGAATACTTATTTTGATACTTCAATTATTATACGGTTCAATAAACAAGAAATATTTCCTTGACAAAAATTTAGAATGTTAAATATTGATAGTGAAACATGCACATTATTCGCATACACATTCAATGTGTCCAGAAACATCCTCTGCAACTGATTAGAAATTATGATTGTGCCATCAATAAACATTGCAAGGTACAAATAATAACGGAAAATTTTTTTTTTCTAAAAAAGAAAAAAAAAGTTTTCAAACATGATACAAACAGAAATTAACAATTTTTAATGTGATTTTTAAATGAAAAAGCTTATTTATAAGAGCAAATAAAAAAAAAATGTTAGTTTAATGGCAAAATAGTTTTATATGAGTGAACGTGCCCCCCCCCTTTTCCCCCTTTCATGAAATTCCCGAGTCTATTAATCCTCAAACTATGTGTTATTCAATAGGATTCATTGCAAAATAGAAGATAAAATATACGATAATATTAAAAAAAAAAAAGCAAATGAGAGATGAACACTATCCTCAAGACTTCAGAAGCATTTTCTTCAGTTATTGTATTAGTAAATGACGGAATGATCACATTTATCTCAAAACGCAAGTATCGGTAAGTGTTTAACATTCGTATTCTTTCCTCTCAAGTGCTCCTCAAAATACTCCAATTTGATTGGAGGCTTCACTGGAAGTCATTCTGCTCTCTGATGTCTAGTCAAAATAAGAGCGTCATCCAAACGGAGAGAAGTCAGGTGTCAATTTCCCAATCGTTTGCGGGGGGGAAGGGGGCAGAGATGAACTGTTCCGTTAGCGGAGCTCCGTGTTTTTTTTTTTTTTTTTTTTTTTTTGCTTTTTGTCAGTATGGTGAAGCTTTTTTTTTTTTTTTTATATTATTTTTTTAAACTGTTTTCTGTTGGCCTCATATTCTTTTTATTTTAATTACAGCTTTGGTGTGTATATTTCCTAGCTGCGACACATCTATGTAGATAGCTAATTTAGTGTTCATAGTTTTGTGAAAGTCTTTCAATGAGTTGTAAGAGATCAGCTAATCTGGAGGCAAACTGCTAACGATAGTTTTAGCTGTGGAAGCAATTCCTTTGATTCTTACACTGATTTTTCTTTCAGAGATAAGAGTTATTTTAATTCATTCTGGTAGGATAGAGTCATTTTGTAAATTAGTTTCCCGTGCCAGAGAATAATAGAAGAGGCTTTCTCATCATCTAGGAAAAAAATTCCTGCTAACTTCATACTCGATAGTATCTGAAATTTTTATCACATCCGTCACAAGAATACTGCACGATTTCAGGCTGCGAAGTTTTACTGTCCATCATTTTTTCAAGTGCCACATCATCTCTCACTTCCAATAGTGTTCGCCGAATTTTATAAAAAAGCATTTGGTTTTTCTTTAGTGTTAATTTTTCCACAAATTTTTTCGCCATGCTTTATCACAATGCCAACTACAAAAAAAAAAAAATAAAATGATGGAATATACATCGTTTCGATCCATGCGTTATAGTAAATATATGCCATAGCTGACATGAATGTTTCGGGCCTCATTTTTCCCATTATTTTTAGAATTCCTTCGAAAAATAGGCACATAATATAGTACGTGACTTTATTAGATATCCTAAATGCACAAGGAAATCCTTGTCATCGTTTATTGTCAACAAAGTGGTTCATTCAAAGTCATAAGTATTAACTCTGGGATTTCCATTTAGATAAATGATTAGATCCACATTTTTTTTTAAACATTTCACTCTGGGCCATGTGCATGATGATACGGACAAAGTCATTTGATTCGGTGTTCTTTTCAGGATAGAGCATCCTTGCACTTTAAAGAAAAGAACACAGGATATTTCCTAACTTGTCATTTCATTCACCCTTGATCCTACACTAGCATCATCATCACTGTGCCTCATAGCTTTTGTATGTAAATTAAAAGCAGAAGAGATAGTTTTTAGGATGTAGATGCGTTGTAAATCTTCTAAAGCTGCTGAAATCCAAAGTAGCACCGAATGGCACTTTATTGGCGAAAAGCACCTTTCTTAGATTTTGATAAATGCACTTGTATTAATTCATTATGTCCGATGTGAGTTTTAATAAATTCAACATGCATCACTTCAAACTTCTTTGCAGAAGGCATAATCATTTTTGTAGGACAATAAAAAACATTTTTCCTTTGTTGTTTTTTTTAAAGTGTACCAGTATTTTTTTTTTTTTTTAATTAATAAACACCAGACACACCGCTTTGGCGTTCGGTACCACAGGCTTCGCGTTCGAGTCCCGGCGGTGTCACGGATGCTTGTAGTGGTTCGGAATCCACTTTAAACCATGGGTCCCAGTCTAATAGGATCGTAGAGAGCTGCGGGGGTAGTGTGACTCGCGTCCGTAGCTTGTCTTCAAGTTGCACGTGTTTCCCCGTGTTTTATAGCTGTTTAAAATGTTTATAGGCATACCTTTCCCGTACAATAAATACTCTTCCCTCATGATGTAAAATGAGCCAAAATGTCTTGTATGGCCGGAACATAACAATACAAGTTTAATTAAGTTTGAAAATGATTAATCATAAAACGATGAAAGTAGTAAAAAATCTTAAAACTGTATAAGTGTTTTATATAGATGCTCTCATTTTTTTGCGATTTTATTATTTGATAGTTCTATTCAAATTGATTGTTATTATTGATAACAATTTATATTTTGCAGTATAGAGCTAAAACAAAAGAATTTTTTTTTTTTAAACTACATGTCCCTCATCATGATTGAGCCACTCCCGCCAATGGTAGCTAGCTTGCAGGAGTGCTCGGATTCGAACCCAATGCCGGCGCACGTTGCTTCCTGAAACGAGGAGGCTCGATGGCAATTATGACAATGGCGTTTCACATAGATACTTCGGGTGCCTGGAAGGAGAGTTTTAATGACAATTCACGAATATCTCATATGGCAACACACACATACGCGTCAGTTACCACTTATATTCCTCCAGGAAGGAATGTCACCACTCCCGGGCAGGCACACGGCGGTGCAACGCGAGCCCCACCGATCTTCGAGAAAAAGAAAAAAAGTTTTTAATTTGTCCGTTATTGTTTTAATTCTTTCCATTTCAAAACAGATCGTTATTTGTGATCAAAAGAGATATTCGTATAATGATCAAACCACACGAAAAAACGCCCGCGTTCTATTTACTTTCAAGACCAGTTCATTCTCCGTGGCTAAAAGAATTAATTTTGATCCGGGGTGAAAACGCTCCGTGCCGGGCAGAGAACTTTCATTCTCCTTTTTCAAAAAAAAAAAGAAGAACCATTTTTTCTCCGTAGTTTGTTTGGATAGCTTCGGAATCGTTCTATTTTCGTCAAGGTCGCACCAACGCGGAACTTCAAAACGATTTAGTTTATAACTCTGCCCTCCCCTTTCCTTTTCTCTTTCTCTACAGCCATCCCGAAGATTTCTTGGCTTCGTAACGGTTATTTATAAAGTCTTTTTAATTGCCACAGTTATTTTATTTGTAAAATACTTTTGTAAACTATTATTTTATATTTTGTATACTTACTAACCTTTTTATTCCTGTTAATTCTCACCGAGCATGGGCTGGTTTTTAAATTCTTTCTTTTTATAAACTTAACTTTCGGATTTTTAAAATTACGTTTCTTTAATAGTAATTATTGATATAGAGGTACGGGGTATTCTCTGGTACTCCAACTAAACACCTACCGTTACGTTATGTTACGTAAAAGAGATATTTTGGTCATCGAATAATCTAAGTAGCAAAAGTTGTCAAATCAGCAGTCATTTCAACAGAGAGAGAAAAATCACGGGAATTTCTCTGTGAAATATAGGAATGACTTTAGCTAGAAATTATTATTTCGAATGACATGGACTTTTGAAAATTTCCAAAACTGCTAACATCATCTGAACGTAAGTGTACAAAGAAGAGTGTATTTCACAGGTTGTAGTTCGACTTAAAAATTTTGCCGCAAATGTTACTTGTATGACTAATTTAATGTTGGAAAAAACAAGAAATTTACAGAGAGTCTCTTCCACTAAAAGGAACAGCGACGGCAATCCTGTGTTTACATAATGACGTCAAATTCATAATTAGAATCACTAGCACCGCATTTAATTAGGATCCCTTCGTTAATTAGTTTAGTTCGTTTAACTTTCTATTTACTAAAAATAAGAAAAGCCCGTGTGAAAATTTGCAGCTTCACTTTTTTTTTTTTTTTTTTATTTTATCTTTTGATAGTTAGTATTACAAAAATTAGTTTCAATAATTTTGAAAAATATGAATGATAATGTTTTTAAAAAAACATACTTTGATTCATAAAACTATTTTTAATCTAATATTTAAATCAAAGTTGTTCAAGCAGACAGCCGCTAAAATGAAAATTATTGTAAAATGAATTTTTTAATGTTTTGAAATTCGTATATGTTATATGTTTTATATTCAAAAAGGCACTTTTGTATCTTTACAATGAGTATGAAAAATATTTCATTGTGTTTATGGAATTGCTCATCTTGACTTCATTGGGAGATCTGTCTTAAATTATGAAGAGATATGGAGATGTGTGTGCGCTTGTATGGTTTATACCTTAGAAGCTATATCAATTACATTTTGTTTTTTAATTAAATTTGTTATTTTTTTTTTATCTAATGTCCAATCAAAAATGAGAAACATTGTAATATTTTTTTTTTAAATTCAAGTTTCATACTCCATTAATATTCATTTTAAAGAAAACTTGCCAAATTAAGTAAATATTATATTATGTATTGTAGCCGGGTTACTTTCTAACAATTAGCCTAGTTTAAAAAGTATTTTCGAATGCACGGCACTTTAACCTTATCTTAGAATGTGTGTATAGATGTGTAATAGCTTCAGCGTTTCCTAAGGTGAAACCATGGGAGCTAGAAATATTAAAAAAAAAAAAAAAAATTTCTTATTTAAAATATGAACACTTTCAAGTTATAGTTTTGCTCTATGCCATAAAAAACTTTTCTGCATTACATGATTTTCTTTACTTTTCTTTTACATTTCTTCATTTCGAAATAAATTTTTTTATTACATTCAAATCTGTTCAGAATTTATTATATTTAATAAACTGTCATAAAATAGAGTGAAATATAGTAAGGGCATCTATCGTGAAGCAATTTAAAATTATATATTTCTCTCTAATAGCGAAAATGTGTTCTTTTTGGCGAACACATTCTAACCACCCCTTTGAAAGTAGGGGAAGTGCCCACCCTGATTGAGAGGAAGTCTTCCATGCCATCGGGCATGCAAACGATCCCTGTAAGATATTTACATCATGATACTTCACTATTATAACGTATTGCAAAACCTTTTTTAACAAATGCTCTCAGGTTCAAAACGAACTACTTCAGGCTATCCCAGTTTCTGATCCAGCTGAGCGAAGCTCACAAAAAAAACCTCGAGCTATTCTAATTCAAGAATTCGACTCCTTCCCCGAACTCAAACGACGGAGGGTGGATTAGTTTGTCTGACTGTCTTCCGTTTTGAAACCGAGTAATGCTAAAAATAGACTGAGAGGCGACCCCCACCTGCCTCGGGTGTGTGTTCTAGGGTAGTTTATCTCCCTACTCAACTCCTGCTGCGTTGTGCAAATTCCTTGACTGATCGTAAACCTGCGACACCAAAATGGCAGCTCTCTCTCGTTTTTACTCTTAGCTAGCTAATGTATTTATTTTCTACTTATTTAAATACTTAATATCTTACGTTATTACTACTAGTTTATTTAAACATCCTAAATTCTACATTAATGTCTTAATTTACCATTTAATTAAAAAAATTTTACTGTCTCTAGTACTTTTATGATGGCATGTGCAATGGACCCCTAATTATTTCTTCGTACTTTGAATTCAATTAAATTTAAAGTTAATTTTATCATTTAATCTTTCCATTTTTATTCTGTTTTTTCCAGAGTTTTTACTCCAGAAATTTTATCATGTTTTTAGTTAAGTTTTTAAATTTTTATTTAAACTTTTAACTTAATTGTCAACTTCTAGTGCTGCATTTATATTTTTATTGCTTTTAAGATATGGAGTTTTAGTAACAGTCTAGTTGGAAAGGTACTCCTTGATGAAATGTCCGTTGCCTGCTAGGGTTGGTTTGGGAGGGGAGGCCCCTCCCGACGACAAGTTTAGGGAGAAGAAATGGAATGCGAATTCTTGTAATCGTCTTCTCAAAAGAGAACAAATAAAACCCCGGAAACTGTCGAAACTTTACACTCGTAGGAAGGGGGAATCTTTACAATGTCGAAGCTAAAGAATGCAGTGACTTCAGAGAGAGAGCAAGTTTTAAGACAAGAATGCCACTATACAGAAACAGATAATTTTCTTAGGTGTTTCCTTTACATTTTTGTGTGTGTGTGTGTGTTATTGGCCTTAACCCAATAAAGGAGCGTTTCATAAATTTAGTTACGAATTAAATTCAGTGGACAAACTATATTTTTAAAGTAGAAAGCATATAATTTATAAAGAAAAAAAATAGTTGGCGTGCAATTATACATCTAACAAGATAGGTATTTTAATATAATTGTGAAGGCTTTTATTTTTAATTTATCTTTTTAAATGTAGATATAAAAAATTCTTTTGGGTGCATTTAGTACTATATGAAAAATCATTTTGAATGTATTTTAAATCTATAGTAAAAAAATGTTACAGCTTTTGCAAATTGTATGCAGTTGAATTGAAGGGTTGTAAATTTTCTTCTGAATTTCAAGCTTATCCAATAAAAATTTTATATTTTCCTAAAAATAGTGTTAAAAATGAAAAACATGTCATGATTTTTATAATTTAATTTATTTACAATTTAGTAAAAAAAATCTTTTGTGAACTATGAATTCCCTTAATTAAAAATCATCGAGTTTATATGTTCTTATTTTTATTCATCTTATAGTTACGATTATTTAAGCACAATATTTACGTAAAACAGTCTTTAAACAATGTTTCCTCCTCCCCCTATCTCACAATGGTGCTGTGGGGTTGTTGGAAATATTTAATTTTGAAAGGAATCGATCGATCTAATGGGTTTGCCTGTTGACTAAACATAAACAGTATCAGGAATTGATCTCTTCAAATATTAAGATAAGTTTTAGTTAATTTGTCACTGTGGTAGCTAAATCCAAATTGCCAAATTCACATTTTGTTGTGAAATAAATCACCATCTCTAGTGATTTTTTTAAATTAAAATCAGTAATCCCCCGGTTTGGGCCTGAATGGCCTAGTGTCTAGCGCCCGGTGCCACAGGTTTCGCGTTCGAGTCCCGGCGGTGCCATGGATGTTTGTAGTGGTTCGGAATCCACTTTAAATCGTATGTCCCGGTCTAATATGACTGTAGAGCGTTGGGCATAGGGCTGACAACCCTACTCCGTAAAAAGAAAAGCATCTCTCGCCCCACAATGGGGCTGTTGCGCCGATGATGATGGTGAATCCCCCCAGTTTCCTTAAAACTTCTGATATGTTATTATTATTCAACCTCTAATTATCAATATTTTTATGCAATGTACATTTATATAACGTACAAAATAAATAAATAAATAAAGTGTACGACAAAAATGCTGTAATGATAAAATTTTGTAAAAACGCAGAAAAATTGAATAGGTTCAAGTGTGTGAAATACATAAGTGAATCACTACGCTTCTTACTACCTCCTATATACCTTTAAAATTTATTATTGTTATTTACTTATTTACGTGTTTTTGAAAATGAAGAGAAATATATTCTTTATAAAATATCATGCTTTAAAATACAATTATTATTTAAATATTCACGTAACCATCTTACTTCTCTAAAAAATGAACTTGACGTAGATAAATTGTTTTTGTGATTTTCACATTCGACTGATATAAGGTACTTTAATACGTAGTTGTTCAATGTTTTGTAATTTATTAAAAACTGGGTGATAAGACAAGGATGCTCTCTACATTATTTATGGTGGCCTGATGGTCAATTGGCTAGCGCTCTGGCCTTTGGTGCCACAGGCTTCAGGTTCGAATCCTGGCAGTGGCAATCCATGTTAAACTATAGGTCCCGGTCTAATCAACCCAAAGTGTGCACAAAATGACCGTAGAGCGACAAATTTAACCAAACTACGTTATTTATTTATTATTTTCATTACACAGACAGTTTGACTTTAACAATGTATATTGGCAGCATTAGCTGCCATGCATTACTATCTGGATGGTTAACATTGAGAATGATATTGTAAGAGAAATATGGCTTGCTCAGTACATATAAAAGGGAGAAAAAAAAAATTACAAATTTAAAAACAAAACAAAGGATGAATAAAATAACAAATAGAGAGAGAGCTGATAAAAATATTCAGTTAAAATGTATTTATTATTATTATTATTATTTTTCTCATCCTTATAAATAGAGACTCGATTATTGGCTAGTAAAATAAATATTCATGGATGAAAGTTTGCTGAAACAATTCATTAATATTATGTTTACATTACGTTAATATTTCGTGACAAAATTTTTTAAAAATACTTGTTTCTTATTTCTTTGTAAAAAGAAGAAAAACTTCTGTAAAAACTTCACTAAGGAACTTCAGAGCTTTCATGTACATTCAGATATCGTTAGCGCATGTCAACCTTTAAAATACATAATATTTTCAGCTGTGTATAAATGTCTTTAAATTTATTCACTAATATACAATAAAATAAATTATACTAAAATGTAAAATAAAAAAATTAAATAAAATAGTTAAGTAATAACTTCTCCATTTTCAAAACTAACTTTTATTCCAAAGTAATGCTTTACTCGGCATACATCTTTTGGTCATATATAAACCAAAGTTAACAAAATGCAAACGCTATTTATAAAAGCTATAAATAGCGTTTGCGTTAGAGTATGCTAGCGGTGATGATTGCGGATGGGACAATTTCGCAATCTTATAAAATTTTATCCCTTATTCCATGCATCGACGGGCTTATTTATTATAGAACATCAGTGCACTTTGTTGATTTATCCGTTATTCATTCACAATAACATGAACACAATTCTGTTGTTATGTGTAATGTCTGGCATGAATACAATTCTTACATTCCCTCGAAAAATAAAATACACCCCAATTCATTTCGACTGCTGATTAAGAACCCAAACACTAAGCCTTGAATTTAAATCAAATCCATCCTTATTTTGGTTCATTATGACATGAAGTTTAATTTATGTGCACAGACTGTCAACAGCTAGCTCTGGTGAGACGCAGCGAGAGCCGCGCACGAAGACCGCCCACTCGGCGACTTTGTGTCGCACATTGCAGTGCAGCGGCCCCGCCCACTCGTGCGCCAGCGGGGCTCCGATTGGTGGCTCTTCCGGAATCGCTGTACAAAATCAGAAATAATGAGCTCCGAAATGAAAGTGGAAAGAGACTAGACGCGCTATGACGTCATCAGCCGACATTCGACACTCCCCCATTCATCGGGAAAACAACATAAATGACATCTTTGGAAGTCACTCACACTTTTATTTATTTCTTTTTTTCTTATGCTTTTTACACGTGAAATACTTGTACATGATAGCAATTATAGTTAATTATTTTGGCATCAGAATTGTAACCGAATGTATTTTAAATATCATAAATTTCTCAAAGGTGTCTTAAATTCAAAATTTCGTCCATTTCGTTTTCTCATACTTTCAAAATTTTATTTATTTATTTTTAATTTGAAGCCGTGTGAAGCTGATCTTCTTTTCAAAAAGTGCTTTCTAATGAATGTCGTTAGCATTTCGAAAATTTAATCTATAAATTGACACATAAAATCGAACAAGTAGTTTCGACCCCAAATATATTACTGATTTGTTAATAGATGAATAGGGGAAAAAAAGCTATTAATAAATGCCTTTATTTTGTATAACATATTTCCTTAATTCATTTTAAGCCATTATATGCTTTTAAAATTAAATCAGTGCAGCCGAATCGAGATCCAGAGATTGGCCATGATAAATCTGTAGGTCAGAAAAACTTTCAGTTCAGTTGGGGAAGGGGGGTTAGGAACCCATCTCTTAAGAAAGCTCCCTTGAAGATTATAAAGTGAGAATAGTAATAAGAATGTATTTATCACAATAAATACAACTTACTTGTCGAGTTGCAGCTGACGGGGGCTGCTTCTATCCCGATGGAAGAGCTCCCGATCCTGAAATGACAAAAGATTGAAATATTTTCTCGCTCCATCATGTATTCTGACAGAAAATTTATTATGTAATTTTAATATATGCAGCATTTGTGATTTTAAGGGTGGTAAAGCAGTGCATATGGGTATAATGCAAAAGAAATTTCAAATTTTATTATTTTTTTTTTCTTCATATAGTTAAATGCATCACAGGTGACAAAACTAAGTTTGAAATGTAGCTCAACATAAAAATCGATGATTTTCTTGTTCTTGTTTTTATTTCAGATAACTGATTAAATATGCAAATAACGAAATATCACGTTGAAAAGTAAATATATTCTTCAGAGAAAGAGTCATGTTTTTGTTTTTATTTTCATGCATTTATTCTTGTTTTCTTATTCATTCTTCATTAAGATTCACGAAGAAATGTGCAATTTTGAATACAAATTCCGTGTATAAGTAGAGAAATTTTAAAATTTTATCTAAAGAAGTTGTGTGACAAGGGTTCTTCTATGCGGATCCGATATCATCTCGCGAAAAGTTTAAGGCTGGGGCGCAACTAGGTACTGGCTAGGCGGGCGCAAGCGATATATCACGAAATGTTGCTCAATATTTCACATTTTTTTTTATTTCTTTAGTTTATATTTCTTACATCAATAAATAAAAATTTATGAAACGAGTTTTAAGATTTACGAAATTGAGTTGTTTAATTTTAAAAATTGTTTATATGTTGACGATTTGCTGTGTCGTCGCCAAACTGGAAAAGCTGGTGTTGGCAAAAGTGGCGCCTGGCTAACACAATAGTACCAAAACGTACACAGAAATAATAATAGAATACCGCAAATAATGAGCGCATGAAAATAACTATGGAAAAGGAAAATTGCCTTTATCTTTTAATTTACTTTTTTGTTGTTTTACACTAAATAGAAGCAAGTTGCTAGCTTTAGATAGGAGTTACCAATGATACAACTATCATCGCTAGCGTTTTACTTGCACGGCAATATGTTTGAAGGTTACAAGATCTTTTATTTATTTTTTATACGAGTTTTGAACTTAGGGTCAGTTTTTGAAAGAAAAACTTGTCTTACACACGCAAATATTTAAAATGAATAAATGACCCGTTGTAAGGAAAAAGATGAAAGGACACACAAAGTCTCTCGCGATATCTTCTATTATAGATATTATGGTTGTAAAATGACTGGATGTCTGAGAACTACGCGCACAGCAGATCAGTTATACAGAAATAATATACAGTAGAACCTCGATAAGTCGAAAACCACCACAACTCAAAAAAAAATTTTTTGTTCCCTTCCCTTCAAGCCCCAAAACCTACATTACTCGAAATTTCAACCCTCTTAAAGTCGAAATAATGAGTCAATCACCACAAACCATTTTGGTATATATTTTCCCTCCGTAACTCGAAAAAAAAAAAAAAAAAAAAAATTTGGGCCTCTGTATCTCGAACATTAGCAATGTTTGATTTTACAACTCGATCATTTGAAACCAATTACCTCTATAGCTCGAAGAAAAATAAGTTACCGACTTTAAGGATTTGCCGACAATGCACGTCATTGTTTCTTAGAAAACAATGTATGAGTATGCAGTAAATAGAATAACCAATTCTATGAAATAGCAACTCGGAAGAAAAAGAATTTTCTGCTCTTTATAGCTTCGATAATGCTAAGATAGAGAACGATTGAATTGTCTAAAGCAAAAAATAATAATAACAATAATAATAATAAATGGCTTTTTTTAATACATAATATAACTTTTAAGTTGCAAATAAACATGTTTATTATCTCTGTAACTTGAATTTTTATTTATTTTACCTCTCTAACTCAAAATAAGTCAGAAAGAATCTAGACCTCTACAAGTCGAATATTTCCTTACAAAATCCGCGTAAGTTGAAATCCTTCATAAGTCGAAAACTCTATAACTCGAATTATTTGGCGTCTCCCTTGAAGTTCGATTTACAGAGGTTCTACTATAATAAAAAGTCTAACTCGAACGAGATTTCATGCAGCTGAAAAAAGAAACGGGAGGGGGGGGGGAAGTGAATTACTATTCTAAACACTCATTTAGTTGTTTAGAATTTCAATCGATTCACATGCCCAATTATTGTGACATCTTTTGCGATTTATGAGAGACGCCAAACCCAATAGACAAAACATCTGCGAAAGTTGCGGATGTTTTACTGGGAAAGAGCATCGCGGTTTCAGTTTCAAATTGCGAGGCAGATGTTTATCAACGGCTCGTGGGAAACATTCGCCGACCGTGCACTTGTGTGATGTATCAATGTGTGCTTCAAATTATGACTTATTTCCTTTCATTAGACTACCTATTATAATTCAGCATTGTATAGTTTTTTTTTTTTTTTTTTCCTTCAATATTTTGGACAAAAACAATTAGGCGAGAAATAATATTAAATTATTTTTCTTTTCCTTACATAACGAAATTAATTATTAATCAAGAACTTTATTTTACAAATCTTATCTCTTCAAGACTTTTGAAACATTGTTTCGTATATTTAAATGAGAAACTGAAGAATTTGAGAAAAATAAATATTAAATATTTTTCTCTTCAAATTTTAATAAATATTTATGAAAGAAGGATGTTACTTTACTTAAATTTTGCACATACGTTATACATTTTATATTACAGAATTAATTTCCAAAAAATAAAAACTTACTACAATGGGCATAAAAGTGATTTAGCCAAAGTAAAGTTTGAACATAATTTAAAAATCCATTGCAGTTTTTTTAAAATGTGGCCATAAAGTCCTAGAGTCCACGAATTCTTAATATCGGAAAATCGTCGATCGGCGCAAATTCAGATCGATATTGTGTTACTATTTCATTGATACACTTAGTCAGGAGAGGAGCACAATAAATCCATAGGCCTGTCATTACTTGCGTGGGATGCGAACTGAGAAATACCACCAATGCAATCTTTCTGAAAGGCGGTCTCCCACCCATGAAACGTTGACCTACCCAAGTTGTGGTATTTGAAAAATCAAAACTCTGCTCTATAAATTTTGATTATAATTGTAAAAATACGTTGAAAGCGTTTTAAAACCAATGTTGTTGTTTTTTTTTAAGTGCAATTAGTTTCAAAGTAAGACATTATTAACTTTACTTTTAAGCTTAGATATTTTGTATTTATAAAAAATACTATTTTTATGTTTAGCAATTGTTTTTAAATTTATAACGTGGTGACGTTTAGTTTCTTTCTTCTTTTTTTTTTTTTAACCTCATTTTTCAGAAAATAGAATGTTTTTTGTCGATAAAGAAAGAAAAAAAATTAGACTTAAATAATACCCTGACAGCAAGCAACAATCCAGTTGACTTCAGTTTTCTTATCCAAGTTCTTGGAAATTCAGATGATACGAATAAAAAATATATTTTGATAGAAATTTAATAGTATTCACATATTATGTTTAGAAGGCTTTCACTCAGCTGGAAGTGTTTTTAAAAATGTTTTGATATAATAATATTTGAGCTTCTTTTGAAAGATGCACCGTTGTTAAAATATTTGTGATTCTGTTTGCTTTCCCCAACCTCAATTAAGATGTTTCAGTTTTGTTTTGTACGTCTCAAACAGAAATGGGACATTGAGGTAAAAATATGCACAGTGTTTCAAAAATCCAGAACAGAGAAGTATGCCTGTTATTCGAATTTTGTGATGCCTTTTTTAATATAAAAATAATCAAGTTCACTGTTATAATTAATTATACTGAAAACATCATTCTGTCAAATCTTGAATCAAACAGCAAATATCTGCCTTTAATTTCCTACTATAGGACTTCAGGATTCAAACATTGGCGGGATCTCTGATTTATTAGTTTATTTTTAGTGGACGAGCTGCACTTGATTTGCTTCTGTGCGACGAATTCGCTGCCGAAAAGTTAACGAGGGTGAGTCAATGAGGCTTTTAGATCGAGTACTGAATCAATAAATTATTTTTTTATATTTCATTTTTCATCCTATTCCATTTCAAACGGAACTCTAATAGATACAAATTAATAAAAAGAAAGAAGGAAGAAGAACGGACTTCATTCACTCGATAAAATGATGTCAAAATAAACGCAATCGTTTTTTCATAGTTATTATGATTGTGATTATTCACCACCCCTCGAGGTTCTTATAGGCATCTGACCCCACTCGCTCTCAGTCATCACTCCGAGTTGCTTGCATTACCTTTCCTTTGCTCTTTCCCTCTTTTTTGTTTAGGATTTAACTTTTATGCACTGTGCAAAGATTAATTTTAACTTTAAAGTCTATCCTTCTACCTTGTTTTGTTTAAATTTTATAACAACACATTTAACCTAAGAGCTTATTGCTGCTTTTTAACTTTAATTCTTTTTTGTATTACTTGATGTTTTTTTTATTCTTTTATGCAGCTGTAATTTTAATTTGTTTAACTGGAGGTGTGGGGATTATTCCCCCCGGTACTCCGATAACTCACACAACTTTGCACTTTGCACTCATCCCATGCAACGCGGGAAGGGATGCGTACGAGGCGTTTTGAATCTCGCTGAAGAGTGAAGTCAATTAAGCAAGTAGTTGCAAGCTCTTCACTAGACATAACAAAAACTATCAGCTGCGGAGATGAACTTCGTTCGCTAAGCGTCAATGATAATATGACCTTCTCTCTGCTTTGATAGTCTGATTTTGCTATTTTTTTTTTTTCAGAACTCCTTGTAAAGTCTGTATTAATTGGCGCTTAGTTTCTCCTCGAGATTTGAAAACATCTCTCTATTCACTCATTTATCGAAATAACACGACGAAATCATTAATTTTACAAATAATATCCAAAAGCTGATATATAAGCTAAATAATATCTTCACTCAATGAAACTCGTTGTCTCACTAACCGTACTTTTGCTGTGTGTGTTAAAAACGCTGATTCCTCACTTGGACATATGTGTGCTGGATTTCCACAAGGTTCATATCTTTTCCTGGTTCCACATTCTTTAAACACACACTGTTGTACTCAGCACTTGCGCCAATGGCACAGCCATTATTTCATAACGACAGAAAGTTAAACAAACTTACATATTATAACACTCATCTATTCTTTGGGAAAACTGGCTTATTGATTGGAAAATCAAACTTAGCATTAATATAACTGAATCTGTAAAAAAAAAAAAAAAAAGTCATTTATGATGATGCTATCACATGGCAAGATATTGAGGTGTCATCCGTTAGAAACACCAATATACCGAGCATAAATCACATTAAAAATAAGTTCAACACTCTCATCAGTAAATAACCTGTTTAGTTCTCGTAAAGCTAAATCATCCATTGAAGTAAAAGCGCAAAACATAAATGTTTTCAATAATTACATTTCCCAGTCCAGTTTTCTGCTCAGAAGTTCAATCCAACACTTTTCAATTCCCGAAACAATTTTAAACGGAAATATAAGATTCTTATATTTTGAAATATTTGAATTTTTAATTATGTTTGCAACAGCAGAAATATGTTAGAATTTTGTTAATTATCATTATCTATCCGTTAATTTTTTTTTTTTTTTTACAACTCTGGAGTCTTTGTTAGCGTAAATTAGAGTAATTTAGACATATAACTAATAAATGTTTTACTTACTGTTTGCGTAGTTTAGAATTTAATTCGAAAATTTGAAAAAAAAAAAGAAGAAATTTTTTTTTTAAAGTAGCAAATAATGAAAATTATTTTATATGATAATTCTTTTACAATGATCTTCATTTTTTAGGCGATTTTGAAGAAAACAATTTAAATAGCGCATATAAACATGCGGAGGATTTTCATTATATTATATTAAATTAGGAGAATATTTTTCAGAATGAAGTTCACAAAATGTTTCTCAAAGAAAGGAAGGGAAAGAGAGAAAAAAAAAAAAAAAAAAAGAGCCCAACTTGTGGTAACGAGGGCATGTAAAGAGAGCTCAGGTTCGTACCTACTGGCGAAATCCGTTCCAATCACTGCTTTCAAAAACGAGGAGGCTCGATGGCGAATTGGACAGGGGTATTGACAGTTGGGTTACCTTGTAGTTTGCAAATGCGAGGTAGGCACCCCGAAATTTCCTCCTGAAAAACATTACTGTCCTTTCATTAACAGTCGTTGGACTGGACGTGATATACGCAGGTGGAACATAATGCGTACTGATGTAGTGAAAAAAAAAAAAATTAAATTAATAGATTTATGTGTAAAATATTCTAATCAAATTTGGAATGCATTGAATAGAGAAAAAAATGTGTTTAAAAGAGCAGAAGGATTTTGAAAATTAACTTCTGATAAATAACCAAGTTTTGGAATAAATAAATATGTTCTTATCCAATCTAGCTAATCAAACACTAAAGATTCATTATTGCGTTTGCTTTAAAATTTATTTTCTCAAAAATAGTCCTATTAAATTACACATTTTAAAATATAAATTTGTTATTTGTTTTGTTATAAGATTTTTAAAATTAATAAATATTTTACAATTGTTTTGCTCATTGATTGCAAAAAAATTTCATAAATAAAATTCAATAAAAGGTAGATTTTTTTTTTCCCCACTAAATTAAATAAAATTTCACTGAGAGTACGTTGATTTAGCTTAGCTTTATAATTTCTGTATTGAGAGGTTCATTTTTTATTTCACATTGGATAGGAGTTGGCTTTGTCGGAGCGAAGCCATGGGTCACTCAAGCGAGATGTACAGTATTTTGACTAATTACGTTTTATTTATTTATTATTATTTTTAAATAAATAAATACTCCCATCGTTTACATTCAGTACGTTCACTTTTCTAAATTAAATACAGTTAAGAAAAATGTAGCTTTACATAAATACTTCTCTTCCAGTTTGTATTCGGTTCTATTTTTGTTTCATTAATGATTCAACTTCTGTTAAAAAGTTCGAAAGAAACGCTTTAAAGTGATAGTAAAATATAAATCTGAGTTTTAATTCCAAGAATTTTAAATGCTAGTAAATGTAACTCGTATTTATTCATCATCATCGGATAACAGCCCTATTGTGCGCCAAGACAGTCTGCCTTCTGTCAGATTTCTAGCCAGGAAATGTTTTTCTTTTTTGCACGGGGTAGGGTTGTCAGCCCAACGCTCTACAGTCATATTAGATCTGGACCTAGATTTAAAGTGAATTCTGTACCACTACAAACATCCCTGGCATCGCCGGGACTCGAACCCGAAACCTGTGAAACCAAGGGCTAGTCACTCGGCCATGAGGCCTCATTATTATTATTATTATTTTTTTTTTTTTTTGCTTGATCTCGCATTTTTTAATTTAATATTTTGAATGCACTAGTGACATTGACAAATAACTAAAGACAAAGTAACACTTCACTTAATTTTGTCTCGTCTATGTGATAACTATTCTTTTTTTTTTTTTTTTTTCCCCGAGGAATAAGTTTCGAAAATTTGATCCACAAAATTTCTCTTCGTTTCAAGTTCAGAATTGAACACAAATTAATTATAATAGCTGTTTGGCACGGAAAAGGAAAAAAAAAAAACCATTGACAAATCAGAAACCTTACAAAACTATTAAAAAAGGAAGGGAGGGGATTAATATCAAGTTTATTCGAGCGTGTGATAAATTATCTCTCATCTTCCCAAGACTCAAAAAACATTTCCCACGATCAGTGTATCAGAATCTCGCATCTGAGACACTGTTTTTGAGGAAGGCATCATTTCAACTGCAGTTGCCAAATGCAGCAGTTGTTTTGTGTAGATCAGGGGTCGGCAACCTGCGGTCGCGAGCCGCATGCGGCTCTTTGGATGTGAAACTGCGGCTCTTTAGTTCCATATGCAAATATTATTTATTTTATAAAAAAAAAAATTTTTAAAATCGTTCTGAACCGATTAACGAGGAATCTGAAGAACTGTTTCGTGATTTCAAAAACAAACCAGAAATCTTGAAAAAATCAAAGATTTGCCACTATCCGCTAAAACAGTACAAGATAGAATAGCTAAAATATCTTCAAATGTAACATATTTGCAGATGAAAGATATACAACTTTCTTCTGCCTTATCACTGGCTATAGATGAGTCTTGCGACATAAAAGACACGGCACAAGTTGCCCTTTTTGTCAGGTATATGTCTTCCCAAGGTCCAAAAGAAGAACTTCTAGGATTGCTACCGCTCTCGGGACAAACTAGACGGGAAGATATAGCGAATGCCGTGCAAAAATGCCTTGAAGACAATAAGATCGATTTAAATAAAATCGTTTCAATAGCAACTGATGGAGCCAGAAGTATGACAGGAAAAAATAAAGGGGCACCAACGATTCTTCAGAGCAAAATAAACCACGAAATTCTTACGTTTCACTGCATAATACACCAAGAAGCGCTTTGTGCCCAATCATTTCCGGCCGAAATAGTTGAGGTCATGAATTTGGAAATCAAGATTGTTAACAGCGTCTTGTCAAAAGCACTCTACCATCGTCAGTTTAAAGAATTCTTAAACGAAATGGAGACTACCATCCTTCTTCACAATAAAGTGACCAAAGGTCAATTCCATCGAAACGAAATGGAGACTCAGTATTCCGACCTCCTTCTTCACAATAAAGTGCGATGACTTTCCAAAGGTAAGGTGTTGAAACGTTTTGCTTTGTGCTTGAATGAAATAAATACATTCTAAATAAAAAGGCATTAATCACCCTGAGTTAGAGAACGGCAAATGGTTGCAAAAATTTTACTTTATGGTGGATATCACAGCGAAATTAAATGAGCTGAATCTAAAACTGCAAGGAAAAGGAAACCCAGACTACGTTTTGGTAGAAGAATTGGTTTGTTTTGAAGAAAAATTAATTCTTTTTGCAGAAGATATTCAGAGCGGTATATTACTTCATTTTCAATTTCTAAAGCAATATCGTGATAAAACTAGTGCAACTGTTGACACGAGGTACTCCAGCACAGTTATAAAAAAAAAAAAAAAATTAAAGATAAATTTGCTGATAGATTTGAGAAAATTCAAAACCAACAAAACCACTCTAGTATTCATAGTAAATCCTCTCAACACAAATAGTAACGAAATCCACATTGAGCCATTTGGAATTGATACTGGATCTCTAGAAATGCAATTGATCGATTTAAAAAGTAAAGCTTTGTGGAGTGGAAAATTTACAGAGTTTAAAAGCAAGTTGGAAGAGTTGGAGGTCCAGAAATGTATGTACGTAACGCAACAAAAGTGGACAACTTTAAAAGAAATGCCGCGAGTTGAGGCACTTATATTCGACGCATGGAATAGTCTTCCAGATTGTTACAGTGAGGTGAAGAAGTTTGCATTTGGAGTGCTATCTTCGGATCGACATATTCGTGCGAGCAAGCGTTTTCTTGCATGAATATAATTAAAAGTAAAGTAAGAAGCCAACTAACGAAAATTTAGAGTCGTGTATGAAACTTAAAGCAACAAGTTATGAGCCAAATTTATCCAAACTTTCTAAAACCATGCAAAGCCAATGCTCCCATTGAATTTGTTTGCTCAAATGTATGTTTGTTGTTTTTTTTTATTTTAAGTACAAATTACGTCGTTTAGTAAAGTTTAAATTTTCTACTTGAATAACCATGCAAAGCCATCGCTCCCATTGAATTTGTTTTTTCAATTGTTTGTTATCGAAGTACAAGTTAGTGTTGTAAGTAAATGTTTAATTGTTTTAATTTTTTACTTAAATAATAAGTAATTATCTAATAATGAATAAATAGAATGATATAATGAATAAATAGATATGTTTTCTTATGAATAAATAGATTAGTTTTTTTAACAAAAAACTTTATTTATGCGAATACTAACAGGTGGGCTAGTATTATTAAATCGGAGCCACTAGTATTAAATCCATATGATTTTTAGTTAGCCCTAATCTTCAAAAGACACGTGTATAAATTTGACAGCTGTTGCACTATTAGTATGTGAGTTATAGCATTTTTAGTGAAGCAACTTTTGTTAGTTTGAAAAAATGGATAAAAAGGAATTTCATGTGTTAATAAAGCATTGCTTTTTGGCGAAAAAAAATACTATTGAAGCCAAGGCTTGGCTTGATAAACATTATTCGGACTTTGCACCAGAAAAATGAACCGTAGAGAAGTGGTTTGCTAAATTTAAACGAGGCGAAATGAGCACCGAGGACTATGCACGCAGTGGACGCCCCAAAGAGGCTGTTACCGACGAAAACATCAAAAAGTCCCCAAAACAATTTCTGATAACCGTAAAGTGAAGTTGATTGAGATAGCTGAGACCCTAAAGATGTCAAAGGAACGTGTTGGACCTATCGTGAAGGAATATTTGGATATGCAAAAGCTCTGTTCAAAGTGGGTGCCGCTTGAGCTCACAATCGACCAAAAACAACAACCAATTGATGATTCTAAGCAGTGTTTGGAGCTGTACAATCTTAAAAACCCCAATTTTTGCGTCGATATGTAACAATGGATGAAACATGGCTCCATCCTTTCACACCGGAGCCCAATCGACAGTCAGCCGAGTAGACTGCATGTGATGAACACTAAAAATGCTAATAGCGCAACAGCTATCAAATTTATACACGTGTCTTTTGAAGGTTAGGGCTAACTAAAAATCATATGGATTTAATACTAGCAGCGCCATCTATGTGTCAGCCTACGAACTTTTCAGCCCACCTGTTATTTATTGTTGGCAAGAAAAAAATTTTGTGGCTCTTTAAAACTTTGAAATTTTGTAAATTGCCATTTTTGGCTCTTCCGACTCAAAAGGTTGCCGACCTCTGGTCTAGACGGATCGACCATCTGCACTGACGAGTGCGTACTCTTACATCGCCGGGATGGGTATAACAAGAGAAATGTGTGATCGGTTGACATTGTGTAAACATCTTGTTAAAGATTCCTGCTTCGCCTATTTCACCGTGTAATTTTGCAGATGGGTTTCTTTTTTTCATCAGTTCTTTTATTATTATTTTTACTCAAATCATTTTATGCTGCACAGAGATGCAACTACTCTAGTATTGTCTAAAAAAAGAAAAAAAAATTTCGGGGCGATTAACTACGAACAATCTATACTATCCCAATTAATTACGAACAAGAACGCCAATTTCGTCTGTTATTTTTCCAACTTTGTGCAATTAAAAATTCCGTTAATTTTGGGAAAATAAGCGCAAATAAAAGATATGTGTGTGTAGAGGGGGAAGGGGGGGGCATCGCATCCTTCTGACCACTCCATCTCATCCAGTGGGTGAACTCTTCGTTTTGCAGACTGACTGCGGGCCTTCTTCCTTGGGCTTTCGAACCGCCCATTCTTTCTCGGTTCGGAAACCAAATGTGTTATACACATCTGGTTGCAGTGTTCTTTTAGCCGAAAGAATGGAATTTTGATAAAGTAAAATAAGACTTAAGGTTCGAATTTTTCATAACTTTTAATTAAACAGGGAAAAAACCTGAAGTCCCTTGGTGATAAATTGTATGTTATATATGAAATATGAAGATGCGTTTAATTTTATTTTTTTAAATAATGATTTACATAAATAGCATATGCAGCGTTTGCAATTCGCTTTCATTCCAACAAAGTGAGGCATTTTCATAACAAATGACCGAATAATCTTCTGCCTGCCTTGGAATTAAAGGTGTTCAATTTTATAGAAGTAGATGTTACAAATGCTTACAATATGCATATTCAAGATGTCATCTTCAGTTCGATGACTTCGATTTTAATTTCAGAAATATATCATTTTAAATATAATTCATTGTGATATGGTAAATTTTCTTTTTTGCAGTAAAGGAATTATTTAAAAGTTTAAAATATTATGAATTATATCAATAAGTATTGAAAAGGAACATTTTTTTAATTAAATACTAAAAATGTTACAAAAATTTGAAAATAATTTTTTTTCGGAACTAATTCGAGATCCTCCATTTAAAAAGTATTAATAAATAGGATTCCGTTTTCTTTACATTTCTTTAATGTCTCACACATTTTCACATAAACATGTCATTAATTCAAATTACTCTTACTGTCCATCCAAAATTCAATACCAAGAAGAACAAAAAGAAATATCAAAGCCAAACTTATTAAATAACAAAAAAAAAAAAAAAAAAAAAAAAAAAAAAAAAGGCAGAAAACAACTTCCTTCAAATTCAGGAAGAAAAAAATATTTGTGCATGCTGCTTGGCATGGCGAACCCGGATTCCTAGTTCAATAAGCTGTCCATCAGGTCACTTCCACTCTACGCAAAAATATTGATTAATTAATCAAATGTTTTAATTTATTTCTGCTAAAAGTTTCAATGACGCACACCTAAATGTGAGTAATTATGGAAACTTGCACCGCCATAGATGCACTGTGAAAAGTACCGAAGTTATTATTTTTTTTTTTTTAAATTTAAAAAAGCATATTCATAACTGCTCGCAGAATAATTATTAGTAACTTTGATGTTCGTAAATTTCTGTTTATTCAAAACATATTTTCATTATTTTTTTCATTTACAAAGGTCTACACTCTTAAACCCTTTCTATGGAATTGATCTAAAATCATCATCATCATCAGTGTTGCTATAGCCCCATAGAGGGCCAAGGACGTCTGCCTACTACACTACACCACACCACACCACATCACTGTGCCTAGAGCTGAGTTGCCCCTTTACAGTTTGGGAATGATGTAGGCGAGAAGTCTGATAGGGTTCTGTGTCGCTCTACGGACCTATAAGACCGGTGGATTCGAACCACTGCAAGCCTCCATGGCACCGCCGGGACTCGAACCCGAAACCAGTGGCACCGAGCGGCAGTGCGCTAGCCACTCAGCCATCAGGCCCCTATTGATCTAAGGATGACTCATAAAAATAACTGCTTATCAGTTTTTGGCAATAAGCAGGATAGCTTTCATTTTCTATTGTAGTTATTGTACTGCGCCGTATACTGTATTATCTTAATTAAAATGTAAATGCAATATTTTTGAATTCTCTTTAAGTTTAGATTATTTACTAATTTAAACATTGAAGGGTTCGCTTAAAAATGAAAGAGAATCAAGTAAAAAAAAAAAAAAATTACTTTTTATTCCTCATTCGCTGAAAAAAAAAAAAAAAAAAAAATTACGTATATAGACAATTTTTATTTATAGGAAATGCACCGCTCTCCAAAACTTACGATTTGCATTTGTTTCTTAAACAAGCGCCTATGAGGTTGGATGAGGAAAAATGTTAATTCTTTTATTTTTATTCACATCCAATTATAGTAGCATTCATAATTTAAATTTATATAAATTCAGTACTAGATATTTGATCTCTCAACAAGTAAGGGAGACAATTTTTAATGTTAATTTTTTTTTGCGTATCTCTTGCAATGTGTGTTGCATATATTTATCCATATATTGTGAAATGTCTACCAGCGAAGGGTTAGTAATTTTGAATTTATAATAAAATCTGAATTCATTTTTTGTGTGATGTGCTTATAAAATCTGCTTGGTACTTCTCCGCAGCAAAGTGCCCTGCCAAATATTCGCGAGTTTTCTGAGGATACGTGTTGAGACATCATGGCCCACGACTTTCACGATTTTGGGTTTTTTTTGATTTTGGTTTTTTTTGTAAATACCCGTTTTGCCGTGCACCGACTTGATCTCAAAAACATCAAGCGACTTATAAAAACGCTAATAGTTTGCCAGTTAAGACTACGTTCTTTTGCAATTTAAAGATAAAAATCCACTTTGGACTTCAATTTTAATAATGGCATTTTTATTTAAATTCCAAATAAATAAAATAAAGTTATATAGTTTGTATAAGTTACCATATTATTAACTGCCAGAATAATAGTATAAACATAAAAAAAAAAAGGAAACATCAAGAAAGTAAAAAATTAAAATCTACGCAGTTTTTAATAGCAATATTAGGCTCACGTTTTAATTTCCTAAATTGCAGTGATCTTGTGGTTTTCTGAAGTGATAAAGAAATTTTTCAAAAACGTTTTTAAGGTAGTCAGTCTTTGAGAGGAGAAATTATGATAGCTTGCTAGATTACCGAATTTCGCATGGATTATTTAACAGAGGCGATTTGGCGGAGAGTAATTGTTTTGAAATGTTTGGATGATTTTTATAAATAGATTTAGCCGCATATGACAGGACCATAAGAATAATACAGTCGTAGAATAATACAGTTTTCCGAGAATAATACAGTCGTAAATAGAATAATACAGTCGTTAATTTTAATTTGCGGTTTTTTAATTTTATTACCTACAGAGAAGAGGATTGTCTCAATTTTTTCAACATTCGATGCGATTTTTCATTTGTCTCTAGTTATTAAGAACTGACAGTAAGAGAACCAGATGACAGTAAGTGTGAATAGCAAGAAAATTAGAGTTGTTGCTATTACAAAGAATAGTCGTGTCATCAGTATGGATTGCTGTAAGGACTTTATGGTTAAGCGGAATTTCCGAGTTAAAAATTGAGAACTGAAGTGCTAGGGGAGATTTTGCTGCTCTGTAGAGTTCCCGCCGAAATAAATCTAAAGGAAGAAATTTATAAATTAAGTCGTTAATCCGAATTCTATCCAGTATTTTCTATATCAAAGCAAACAGCACTCTCTGTGGCAGTTGTCACACGTCTAATTTAATCCCGCTGAAAGTCCTCCATGGCACCCCTTTTGAAACAGACCTTGGTCTCTTCCGTACCCTAGCCTTCTTTTTCTCACCGCGAGGGGAGGGGGTGCGGGGGTCATGATTCATCCAGCGTTTCCAAGAAAATGTACTTGTGGTTTCCCACGGAATGCATCCTTTTTTTCTGTCCTATTGTCGCAATTCCTTAATGACTTTATTTTATTATAGATTTTTGGTAAATTTGTTAAATTCAAGTGTTATTTTGCTATTCTAATTTACAGATGAACTACAAAAATATTTGCGATTCTCAGTGCTTTCAGTCTTCATTTATTAAACATTTATTTATTTTTTTTTTTTTACCAATTATATTTCAGTTTTATTTTAATGAGTCCATTGCAGAATTAGAATATTGAAAATAATAATAATAATATGCACACTTTTAAAAAACTTTTTTTCACTAAAAAATATACAGTGAGAAAATGTGTTAGTTTTATTTAAAATTGAAAAATCATTTTTTTTTAATAAGAAAAATGATTTTTCTATTTTAAATAAAACAATCAATTTAATCAATTTATTTTAAATTTACAAATAAATGTTTCACATTAATTAATGACATGTGCAAAATGTTTCTTACAGCCTTCAGTAAAGAGCAATGGAAATTAACGACATATACCGTTTGAAGGATTTAGTCTTGTGTTTAAAATAAAATATTTGAAATATATGTTTTAAACAAAATAATTCATGGCCATTTTGCAAATTAGTCTATATTAACCTCTAATAATATTAACATAAATAGAATCTGTAAGGATAAATTGCTCAGTAGGTTGCTGCCAGGGTGGGATTTAAATCAAAAGAGGCCCACTTATGAGGCCCTTTCACCTCCCATTTTTAAGTTTGTAAATTACTTATTATGTTTGTTTATTATTCATATGTGCAGAATTTCTCCTCATTTTTGATTCAGTGTTTTAGCGTTTACTGCTTTTCGAATAGTGTCATTCTAATTTTGCTAACAATTCGAATGTAGGCTCCTCTTGGTCTTGAGGCCCTAGACTGAAGCCTAGTTAGCCTATAGGTAAATCCGGCTCTGACTGTCGCATAAGACACGCTGTTGTATGTGTTAAGTGTCATGCCCTTCTCATCTTCATCCTTAAGGCCATACACTAGAGAGAAGTAAAGACGAGTGAGTACACTACTTTGAAATGGAAACATTTTTTTTTAACATTGTCCTTTTGCTGCGACTGAAGGGAACCGATCACTACTACACCACACCCCATCACTGTGCCTAGAGCAGAGTTGCCCCTTTACAGTTTGGGAAGGATGTGGGGAGAAGTCTGATGGGGCTCCGCGACGCTCTTACAGTCATACGAGACGGGGACCTACGGCTTAAAGTGGATTCCGAAACATTACAAATATCTATGGCACTGCCGGGATTCGAACCCGAACCTAATTGTTCTGTACCTATGTTACCGAACGCCAGCCACTCGGCCGTCAGATCCCCAGAAGGGAACCGACTGAAAGGAAGGAAGGAAGCACTGAAATTCACAGCTGAAAATTGTTTATACTTTTTGGATGTTACAATGCGATACTAAAGAAAACCATTCGTGATCTTCCGACTTTCTCACACAGAGAAGGCGATGAGCAAAATCGCGAAAAGTGCTTTTGCAAACGAAAGACTGCGGTCTCCGAGATAAACTTCCTCCAGAAAGAAGTTGTGAAAAAAAAAAATTTTTTTTTTTTCGAAACTGGGAAGAGAATTTCGGCTAATTAATAATAGCTTCTTCCACTCTTAACTTGCTTCACTAATAGCACTGTTGATCTTCCTGTTATCAATTGTTCTCTCGCCTCCCTTTCAATAGAATCCCAATCATGTTATTTTAAATTGCAATGTAAATTATTTTTTTCCTTTGTTTTTACCCGCAGTCTTTTCTCCAAGTGGAATGAATTTTAGACCACTCTTAATGCCCTCCTCTCGACATCAGTTCCGATATTAACACAAAAATCTAGAATTATTGAGCTAATCTTTAAATACGCACGCCTCTTCCTCTAAAACTTTTAAAGCAGACTTTTTCCCTCCTCATATCAAATCCTTGATCTCTCAACACAACCAACTCTTTCGTGTCCTCTCACTTCTAAAAGTAAACTACGACAAAACGCAAGCTATACTTAGATGAGGAATCCCTAATTTCACAAAAGCATTTTGAATCTGAAAAATTTTAAACTCTCGATGTTGGATCCATCTGGATAGTCATACATTCTTCAACCGCAAAGCTGGTAAAATTCCAATTCTTCTAACGAAGCTGTTGCTGACTGCTGAAGCTGCTTCTTTACGAACCTCGGAAAGCTGAGCTTATTGCCAATTGCCTTCAGAATCGGTTCCCGCCAAACACATTCTCAAAACTGTTCAGTCACAAAATTACTAACAATCGCGCTCTTTATTTTATATTTTTAATGACTTGCATTGATAGCACAAATGAAAAACCTTCCTTTCAAAATCATTCTTTATAATGTAAGGTAATGTTTCATATAAGTTGCTGGTATTTTGCCCTTTCTCAAACCAGAAAAAGATCTTTCTATCCCTACGAACTATCGTCCTATGTCACTGTTATCCATCATCATTATCATCAGTGGCGCAACAGCCTATGGTGGGCCAAAACCGTCTACCTATTGGCAGATTTCGAGACAGGTGATGTTTTTCTTTTTTTTTTACGGGGTAGGCTTGTCAGTCCTACGCCCAACTCTGCAGTCATATTAAACAGGGGCCTACTGTTTAAAGTGAATTCGAATCATTACAAACATCCATGACACCCCATGACTCGAACCCGAAACCTGTGGCACCGAGCTCTAGTCACTCGGCCATCAGGCCCCTCGCTGTTATCCACTCTCAATAAAATTATCAAATTTTTCATTCTCAATAAAATTCACTCAAACTTTATTACTTCTAATTCTTCACTAATCTGGAATCTTGGATAATGAAAGTTCTCCAAAACATCCATAAAATCAAAGCTGTCCTCTTTATTGACAAAATGAATCACCATCGAAATTTAATTTTGGAAGAATGAAGACAAATACCTCGACGTAGTTCTAGACAAAAAAAAAACCCAAAAAAACCCTAACTTGCACATTAATTATCTCAGGGAAAAAAATTTGATCCGCCCTTCTGTACTCTGATGCCTCACAATACTTCTCTCTCTAAAATAGATTACTATTGTGTATTTAATGCTCATTCATTATCGTTTGTTTGTTTTTGCTCGGTTTGGGGTTCACTTTCAAAAATAGAATTAATAACATACAAATTATTGAAGATAAAATTCTTCGTGATTAACAATAGTTCCCCAGAAATGATGACATCCGCATGTCATTTAATCAAATCACTCCAGTGTCAAATTGTTCAATTAGAAAAATCAATTTCCTTAACAATATTGCAGATCCAGAAATTCAAAACCTCCCTGCATAGGTTTTTATTTAAACGCCCTCGGACTGTTTTAAATATTTTGTTCTAGTCTTATCATCGCTGCCTGCAGCATTACGCCACCCTTTTTGATTTTCCCTTTTAGTACAATTTTTTAAATTTTTCCGAATTTTTTTTTTTTTTTTTAATATGGGCATTTACCTATTGAAACTTTACCTCGCAAATGTGGAGCAGTTTCCTCTTCAACTCTTTCGGTTGTTCTAATTTATCCACTATTTCTCAACCGCTCGCCATGTATCTTGAATTTTCTCAAGAAAAGAGTTTTAGGTTCCAAAGGACAAGGTGCACTGTGCAAATCTGGGGAACAAAAATTCCGCTTTCAAAAAAATTTATCTACTACTTATCAGCTCCTTCGGGTTACTGAACTAATCAATCTCTAAAACACTTTCCACAGTCATATCTATTTCGACATCGCAAAAGCATTTGACACGGTTTGGTTAAGTGGTCTAATTTATAAAATTTAATTTATTACTACAATACCTCCCCCCCACTCACCCACCCACACACACATTTAATCAACCTCACTATTTCTTTCCTTCCAAATTCGTGGTCTGTGTCAAATATATGGATTCCTGCCTTAGACATAGCTAACATCTCTTCAAGAACGACATTAATAAGCACATCATTTTATAGTCAGCGTGTATTCCGATTGCACAGTCATTATATGACAGCATGAAATGAAATTCAATGTCAACAAAACCGAAGTCTGTACGCTAACAAACTTGCAGAAGATCTCTTCAACTCCAAGTAACTATTTTTGGCGAAAGAATAATTTGGTGCAGCAATCAAATAAAATAATTAGGGATAACATAGACAAATTTCAGACAAATTATAGACAAAATTCAAATATCTTCCTTGCATTATTTATATTTCTGACAAATTCAATTATAAATTTGCAACAGTGGCTCTCGCTAGATCATGCATTAAAATTGTGTAAAACCTGTTTACGTGTACCTCTGAATAAACAAAATTATAAAACCTCTCGAAATTCCACTTTTCTCATCTTAGCCTCTATCTAATGTGAATTTCAAAGTACGTGCAGGAAATAAAGCATTTTTCAGTGTCAGTAATATATATTTATTTACTTTTTCGTGCAAACAATTTTTTTAAACCCCGGTATTTTATAACTTTTGTTTTTCTAATTATGTTTGTTCGAAATTTAAATTCCGAGCATCTCTGGAAAAGTTGAAAAGAAGGAATAAAAGGCAAAAATTCAGAATTGAAAACTGGTTGATTTTTTTGGATTGTAGAAATGCCTCGTGAAAATGCATTAATTGCCTTGTAGTAGAAGTACACAAAGTTTAATACAAAAAGGTAGATTTGTTTGGTTTACTGGAAAACCAGAACGTTTGACAGCCCATCCCCCTCCCTCCATACACAAAGTTTAAAGCAACCACAACTTTCATGCAGCTGCAAATGAAACGGCGAGGCAGTACTACATTCATGTACATGTATAAAATTTGGAATCGAATCGAACCTTGGCTTGTTATTGCTCTCTTTCAGAGAAGAAGAGACAGTCGCAAGATGCGATAGACACAACAACCTAGTGCTTTTACTAAAAAGGGCATCTGGAATTGAGCATGATTTCAAACTGCAAAGCAGCTGCTTATTCACAAACCATGGATGACGTGACGATTTCTTTTTTTTTTTTTTTTTTTTTAATCGAAAAGATTCAGGAGATATTATTGACAAGAGGAAGCTCTCTCTTACTTTATTAGAAAAAAATGGTGAATATCGTTCTGATATTTCAGCTTGGAAAATGAAGTTGAGTTCTACACAAATACTTTTATAATAAATTTTTCTTTGGAACTTAAGGACAGGGAGATCAAAACTATTAAAAGGGTAATAAATTTTCCTTCCTGAAATCGAATCTATATTGGAAAAGACTCAGTCCATACCCATGTTATATTAAAATAGGGCGTAAAAATTTATTTGATGAGTTGATGGTTTCAAAAACGGCAATAAATCTCAGTAGTTTTGTGTGCAACAGATGCTTTCATTTTAAGGTTTGCTCACACTTGGGAAATTTGCGATCCCCACAAAAATAATAATAATGTTGCCTTTTGATTCTAGATTTATTTAGAATGCCACTTTGGCTGTTCATCAGGGCCTACAACTCTTACTCTTGAAGACTTGAGGATACATGACGGGAATTGAGAAATGATGAGTAATTTCAGTCAGTCAAATTAAATAAAAAAGAAACTGGTCCACATTTGCAAGATAAGATCCCACTTGGTCAGATGATGAATGCCCCTATGACTAAGTTCAAGTAATAATATTAAAAAATAAAAACCGAAAGGAGTGGAACAGAAGCCGCAAGGATTATTCAGGATTTATGGCAATGACATTATGCTAAAATATGTAACACACCCCAAGGACGTTTAGAGTTAAGATGAGGTGGATAAATATTAAATAATATAAATGTCAATACAGCAGTAATTAATAGTGATCTTACAACTAAAGGAACCTCTTTCTGTCGTTATCCAAATTGAACGCATATTAATAATTGTTGAATAGCACCTATGATAGAAGGAGCACTAGGTTAAATGTAAAGGAAAAATTGCCAAATCTACTGATCTTCCTGCATGACCTTTCAAAGAAGCTGAAGGGAGATAAAACTGTTCTTCCCGCCCCCTATTCCCATCTGCACTACTGGAAAAGTAATTGATAAGTAATCAAGAGGGTGGTAATAAAGTCTTAGAATATTTATGTGAGGAAATGCCATATCAAGAGCTCCTGATATCAAAGGTACTAACCAAATCCCCTATCAAAATTGGCATTACTGAAAAAAAAATAATAATAATAATACAAAGACATGCACAGTTATAATTACTCTATACAGTTGGTCATCCTAATTCAACCCGAATAGTGACTCTTATTGATATCTCCACTATAATCAATAATCAAGCCCCAATATTTTTATAAATTAGTTGAATGTAATCATCGCAGAATAATAATCTATTTAAAAAGTTATTTTAATTTTCAAAACTAATAGAATGTATATCTTAATATTCTATGTGATTGTCATAAATAATTACTGAAAATATTTTTATCCCTAATAAAAAATATAATCTCCCATCTTTGCCATCTTTTATCCTTATTTTTTTTTGCATTTACAATTTCACCTTACTATTTAATTTCTTCCTATTATTACAGAATATATTAACCGAATGGTGTTGTTTCTAATGCAGCTGGCAATACTAAAGTTAATCTTTATGCCATAGGCAAAGGCTACACCACTGTTACTCATTGAGCACTTCACAGGGGGCACGTGTAGCTTGAAGAGAGGCTACGGACGCGAGTAACACTACCCCCACCATGCTGTATTAGACCGGGACCTACGGTTTAAAGTGGATTCCGAACCACTGCAAACATCCATGACACCTCCGGGATTCGAACCCGAAACCTGTGGTACCGAGCACTAGCCCCACACTAACTGAATGTAAATATAAACTATAACTATCGAAAATAATAATATAATTAGTAAATATCATAATTATATGTAAAACTCATCATTTTAAGAAAAAAAGAGGTTATATCCCTTATCTTAATATACCAATACAAATCCCCATTTATTATAATATTCTTTAAAGTTCCGAAATATTATTTTTTATTGTATATATAATTCCCATCACTATTATTCTATAAATAAATAAATACTCAATTCGATGCATTTCTACATGATATATTACAATTAACATTCAACTCATATGATGAATAGAAGGATATGCTATGCTATGCTCTTTCTTATTTATAGAGTCAGCTAAACCCATTAGCCTCATGATAATAAAAATTCCGAGCAATTAAGGATTACTTAATTCTTTTCCTGACATTACTTTCTTATTCCATTGATCGCGAAAAACATTTCATCCCACCTTCTATTAATTTAACTAGAGAAATCACCATAATAATATGTTTAATTATCTTTAATTTTGTAGTAATAATTCCATTTTTTATTATTTCTGTTACAGCCATCTATTTTTTCCATTGGGTTATTTGTAATACTGTTTATAATATTCCTAATACTAAATTATCGTTAAATTAATTTATTTCCGATTATTCTGTTATCATCAAAATTAGATATAATTCTATTTTATATATTTAATTAATTAATAACCTCTGTGTCTTTTTTTTTAAACTGCAATTTTCATTTCCATCCATCTTTTATTATTCACTATTTTATTAATCAATATTCCCGATATATTGATTAAATTTTAGTTTAATTTCTATTTATTTCAAGAATAATTTTATTATTTAGTACATAGTATATTTCAAATTCAGAACATAATCGATTTTCTTTCTATACAAATAGTATCATTTTTATTATTTTTATTTTATTAGCATGAGATGGTTTAGGTTTTTAACTTCTTATATTTTAGTAAATTATTATCAAAATTATCATCCTCAGGATCCGATCAATCATCATTATCTTTTCTAATCAACTAGGACAAGGGTGGCCAACCCGCGGCCCGCCTTGAACATTTTTCCGGTCCGTGAGAATTATCACACTTTTACAAAATATATTTATTTTTTAATGGCCAAAGGAGTGAAAATCAACGTATTCACAAAAATGCATTACGCGTGCATCCCTCTATTCAAAAATGAGCTGTCGAAATTATGAGAACAAAATTAACTTTGATTTTAAAATAATACTCTTGCGAACATAGGATAGATAGTGCCTGTTTTATTCATGAGTTCGCAGAATAATTCAATTATATTCTGCAAATTCATGAGGCGCACGCATCGTGGAACATCTAATATAACAGACTTCACTGACTAATATAACTTAAGTTTCACTTTAAATGACCGCAGTGACCATCCCTAGATACGCACAGTGGATTGTTGATAGCAGATTAAATCAGACTTTTAGTTGAAGATGTCAGCGCTTTTGGTTCAATTGACACCTGCGAATCATTTTTTCCTATAATGAAATGGGCCAACACAAAACACGCTGAAACCTAACGGACGCTCACCTCCAACACCCATTACGATGTGCGAATACCCAAATGGAGATCGATTTGCAAAAGCTAAGTGAAAGAGTGGAGAAACACATATCAATCAAATAAATATTTTTGAATGATTTCATTTTTTTATTTTATTTATATTTTATATATTTTTGTATACGTGTTATGTGTTTCTTTACAATGTACGTTTAGCATCATTATTATTCTATTATCCATGTCCACATGTCAGAATAATAGTAAATACAAATATAACAACTCATTATGTTTCATTGTTTCACTCCAAAAAAATGTCTACAGTGGGTCTCAATCTAATAGGGGGATCTATAATTTTATATTTCCTTTTAAAATAAAAATCCCTATTATTATTAATATTATAGCTAGTGTTTCAATCGGTTTACTTATTTAATTTCATATAATTTATAAAAATTCCGGACAAGCATCGATCTATTTAGGATTTGATCATTTTATTAACATGATAAAATTATTTTATAAAAATGACTCACAAGAAACTTATGGACCAGATGAGTCCTAAAACATTTCTTCAAATCTTTCAATTTATCCTGATACTTTCAATTATACCCGATTTAATTTTATCTTGCTTACTACTTCAGCTATTGTCAAGATATGGGCAGGAGTTGCTTGAGCAAAAAGGGGATAAACCTTAAGGGCCGACACATGACCACTGCGGAGCCTAGCAAGAGCCGTCTGTGAAATCTTGACAAATTCATTATGTTCTAAATATTGTTATTTAGCACGAAATATATTTATTTGAATTAAATTTAGGTTAAGTATAATAACTGCTAACTTTATGTAGCTACTATGTTCCCTGTATATTGTTTAATGGGTAAGAGCCAAACGACACGTATTTTAAATTCACCTTTTTTTTTTAATTATTATTGTCGGTATCTCACTGATTCGGAGGTTCGAATCCTCTGGCGGTCTCGTTGCAGTCACTGTTTTGAGAAACGAAGAGATTCGACAGCGATTGTACCGACACGCCTCGCAACGGTAATCAGTAGTTAATACTCGTCAACGTTACGCGACTTGACATACTATTTCACTGCTGGATTTTCAAAGTGTTTAAAAAAAAAAAAAAAATTCTTTGCTTTTATGTATTATAAGTAGGATTTGACTGTTGTTGTAAATTATAAGTTTTGCTTAAACTATTAAGCATGAATTGCACATTCTAGATAAAGTATTCTTCTTAATATAATTTACAATTTCTATTTTTTGATATTTATTGTTAATTGAAAAATATTACAGAGAGATTATTTGAAAATCAAATTTCGTTATATCTTTAAATATATATATATACATGTTGATATATTCTTATACCTCTTAAAAAATATTTGAGCGGCTCTCATATTTTAAATTGTTTCGAAAAATGTGCTCAAAAAGTTTTACTTTTAATTAGTAAAATTATGTTTATACAAGTATAAAAATAATGTTAATTTGTCATTTCTAAAATATGAGCCTCATCAATTGAACTATAATAAATAGCCAAATATACACCAATAAGTTAAAATAACTTGCATTAGATTGAAAATGGAAAGATTTCTCTATATATTTTTTGAAAATTGATTTTTTTTTAATTGCATGCATATCTTAAAACAAACACATAATTAAAAACAACGCAATGCTTAGGAAGAGAAAGAATTAGGAAAGGAACAAAATCTTGTCCTTACATAGCAAAGAAGGCAGTTAGAAAAATTCTTCCCTGAAAACAACGCCAATCAAAGTCTATCGCGGGCCTTTTGTGCGTGTACATAAATGACGGTAAGAATTATCACGAGGGGCTCAACAGCCTCTTGATGGGCCAATGCCGTCTGCCTACTGGCAGATTTCGAAACAAGAGAAACAGTCAGTCCTATGCCTAATGATCTACGATTATGTTCGACCGGGACCTACGATTTAAAGTGAATCCCGAACCACAACAAACATCCATGGCACCGCCGGGACTCGAACTCAAAACATGTATCACCGAGAGCTGATCACTCGGCCATTCAGGCCCCGACGGTAAGAATGGTTAAAGTTATTTCTTAAACTCAATGCGTCCTTATCATTAAGAAAATTCGAACCGAAAACCATAGACGTTGCTATTTTAAAGATTTACAAAGAGTAGTTGAAAAATAACAATTTTGCACAAACTCATAATTTGCCCACTGTAAGGGGAGAATGCCTCTCAAATGAACTTTTTAGAAAATGAATTATTTTATAAAACGATAATTGATAAGAAAAGAAAAAAAAAACTACTCTCAATTCACAATGGTTCACTCAATAAATATTGAAATTTGGACCGTGAAAAATCATTATTAAATTGACTATTGCAAAACTTCCAGATGCGTAGAGTCGTCGTCCTTTCCCCCTCCCCTACATACTGAAATGATTTTCAACATATGTTTCTTTTTTTTTTTTTTCCCCATGATCCAATTAAATTGTTTACACTTTTGGTATTCGAGAACTCAACTGCTAATTCTGCCCAGAAGCAGGAGTACCTCTACCCTTTCTGTCGACAGTTCTGTGCCTTCCGGGAGCAGCCTGTCGGTTTTGTTTTGTCTGGGAGAGAGCACAGCACCTTGTTATGAAATGTCAGTCGCCTCTTCTGTGAACGGGAGTGGAAACGGAACCATTCGAAAGATAAATACCGCTAATTGGCTGCGCTTCTCGGGTTGGGAAATTCTGGTCATCTTTCGCAGCTGTACTTTTAATCTTTTGAACAAGGCAGCCACCTTTTACATGTACTGTATTTTAAAATTGGAATCGGAAGGGGGAATTGTGGGGTTTTTTTTTTTTTTACATTTCTCTAAAAGCTGGTAAATTTATTGCTTTTTTTTTTTTTCTAATTTTGTTTGCACAATAAAAGTAAAAAAATACAGATATACTGATTCTGAATACATATACATAGCAACACAGAATCTGATGCAAGTTATAGTAGTAAACCAAGTGGATATTTCAGAAAATTAAAAAGTCATGAATCATTTTACTTAAGTTTATTATTAATAATAATATTATTATTAATAATACTTAAGTATTTAGTATTATTAATAGTAATACTTTAAAAGTTGGGGGCCAGCCCTGGAAACGAAGGAAAGGCCCGCGCACTAGCTGTGAAAGTTCAAGTGATTCTATAGTATACAGCACTCTATAACAACAAAATTACATACGCATAAGTAAAACTTATCTGATTGATATCTTGCAAGGGAGAGAGCCATAAGGTAGCGATAAAAGTACAACAGTTACAAGTAATTGTTACCAGAAAATGTGCGTGGAGATCCAAGTCAAAAATTCGGTGTGGAAAGCGAAATTATTATTATTTTTATGTTTAAAGAAGCTTATTCCTAACTATTCATAATTTTTTATGCGATAGATTTAAAAATGACTCATAAAAATAACTACTTATCAGTTTTTGACAGTAAACACGATAGCTTTCATTTTCTGTTTTGTTTTTCGTCCCGTATACTATATTGTTTTAATTGAAATGATCATGCAATATTCTCGAATTTTCTTTAAATGTAGATAATTTACTGATATTTACTTTTAATTTCTCATTTGCGGGAAAAAATCCCATAATAAAGCTTATGTATATATATATATAATTTTTTATTTATAGAAAATGCATCGTTCTTCAAAGTTTACGACTTGCAGCATTTGTTTCTTGGCCAAGTATCTATGAGGTTTGAAGAAGAAAAATATCTTTTATTTTTATTCACATCCAATTATAAGTACCATTTCTCAATGCAAATCGTAATAAATTATAATTTATTACCTATTTATTTATTTTATGACATCTATAAGTGACATTGTTTTTTTTGTCAACAACATAGCAATTCAAGATAACGAGTATCAGCATTTGCACAAGATAACCACCAGGCAGCTTGACTGACGTTTAGTCCTTGCTTTTGAAAGTATTGACAGCAGGATTCGAATCTGAGCTGCCCAGCTGATCGGAAAGATATGCACTCATTGTAACTCCAAGAAACACAAGTATATCGATAATTTTCCATTCATATATAGATAATTGAATGGAAAATCTGAGCAGAATTCAACCGAAAGTTTGCTAAGAACGATACATTTTCAATAAATAAAAAATTTCCCAGCAATAATTTGAATGTAGAAAAGTCTTTTCTGTAAAGAAAAATACATTTGAACATGGCTGTTCTTTTATGTTAATAACCTGGGTTCATTTTAAAAGATCCTGCCAAGAATGTCATTTTTGTCACTCGAAACATTTTTATAGAACAAAGTAATTAATATTGCAATTATGTTGCTTTTAATATATAAAAAAAAAAAGAGGTTTCATATATATTATTTTATTTCATTAGAAATTAAAACAAATTCTATTGTGGTTTCATTCATATATTATTTTTAAAAAATTCTATTACTTACAGAAACAATTTTCAAAGCTGTAAATATCATTAAAATGGTATAAAATCATTAATTTCATATCTTTCAAAAATAATTTAAAAGTGAATGATTAATTACTATTATTATTTATTTATTTTTTATTTCCTTTATGAAAAACTCAATTAAAGAATTATGTCCTCTTTGCATAGCAAATTAAAAAAAAAAAAATTGCTGTCTTAATATTAGAATTTAAAGATTTAATACAGGATTTAAAGACATATAAGCGATAATAATATTTATAATCTGTGTAAAATAAATAAAATTTTAATAAAATAATGTAATAAAATTGTAATAAATAAAATTTAGACCAAAAATTGATTTTAAATTTACCTTAATTTGATAACAGTACTGATACAATTTTTAAAGGAAAATTTAATTATCTGTGTTCTTTTATATAAACAGGTGTCAATTAAATAATTCATAAGTAATAATATTATACATTATTATTCATACATTAAAAGATATGAGAGATATTTTGCTCTAAATAAACTTGTGCTTGCAAATGGAAGTGATCTTTGATTAATTTGAATCATTCTTTCTATTCATGAACGTGAATGAAGATTCTTTTATGTGTAAAACAAAACTTTGAGTGTTTTCTATAAGCTAAGTTTAATTATATGAACAGTTATTTTATATTTATATTATGCAATAGAGTGAATAAATTTTTCAAACATGTTAAAAGTTTCATTTATTTAACTTATGATATGTTTAGGAAATCCTCAGGCCCAATTCGTGGCTCAATGGCAAAAGCGCGCCGCTGGTGAGCATCAGAACGGAGGTTCAATCCACTGGCGGCTTTGTTGCAGATGCTGTTTTAAAAAACGAGTAGCTTCGATGGCGTTTAGCATCTTACCTCGCTAGTCGGACTACCCGGTGGGAGATTTTCTCCTATTCGACAGGTGATTCCCCTAAAAAGTCCTCCCGGAAGGCCCTTCTTCTGCAGCCCCTCCCTCGGAGCTAAGTCAAACTTCTACCTACGGGTGCTCCATACAATGAAAAAAAGCTGATCTTAAATCTTTATCTTTGATGTTGATCACCTAAAATTCTTAAATTCAGGTCTGTTTATTCTATTACCTAATCACGAGCAATTATTTGAGTTGCATAATAAAGCAACTTTTTTATTTATCGATGGACAGTGCCCAGCGGCGACGAAATATTACATGAAATTAATCTCGTAACCAATGAGCTTTTCCAAAACACTGCAATTATGTAGATTAATCTACTTGGAGGACGTAGACAAGAGACATTTTGAGAAATATATCAGTAATTAATTAATTAATTATGTGGCGTGTATTAACATCTGTATATTAGAAGAGATAAGAAACGGGATAACATACGATGTAATTGCAAAATATATATATATATATATATATAAGGTCTTTTTTTAAATAATGAATTAAATATTTTTCACAGTATTAGTATGAAATTTTTGGCATTTGCAGTATAATTTAATTTTCAAGGTTGAGACATAAAAGTTGTTTTTCGCTTGTTACAACAATAGGAAATATATATTTAAAACATCATCTCATTAATGGGTGTTTTGTATATATGGCATTCTTCTGTTCAAGTGGTAATTATGTTGAATCCACGATCAGTGAAAATAATTACTAATTCTTCTTCATTTAATATTAAATGATCCACTCCACAACTTATAGACTGCAATGGAAATTTAAAAAAAAAACCACATAAACGCTGAAACTTATAGTAAGCAACCATGGAAGTCACCGCTGCAAATTTCTCGGAAATATTCTTTGGTGCATTATTGCTGTTTGGCACATTTTATGTGTATAAAACAAGAATAATCAGAAATGTTGGTTGTGTTTAATGAAAACTGTCTTTGAACGGAAAAACTGATAAAAAAAAAAAAATCTATATTATTATTTTTTAAAATCTATACGTATTTCTGTGGAATACCACAGGGCGCACCATTTCAGAACCACTAGTGTGGATGGAGGAGTATTCAAACAGTTTGCAGATGAGAGAGCATCGTTAGCACCTGAATGAACAGCTGTGAATTTTTGAGATGGGCTGATGTTACGACCTTGTTGTAGCTCCAATCTAAGTGGGATAAGATGAGTTTCATTTGTAATTACTAATTTACTTTAAATTTGCACTTTAAATTAGCTGTGAGATAATTTCTTTTTTATAGTGAAAACTTCAATGGGAATTTTTTTTCCCCGCGTACAATTACTCTACTTTAATTCTACAGAGTTTGAAAATTAATATTTTTGCGTACGTATAATAAAACAAACTTACATAATAATTAGAAGCCTTATAAAAAAAAAATCCACATAATTTTTGTAATTGAATATAAAATACGTAAACCTTTTTGATTGAATATTGTTTTTAAACAAAGTAATATAAAAATTTTCTTGGTGTTATAAAAACATTTGCAATACAATTTCACTTTGGAAGTTGAGGCCAAACTAGGTTTTTGTCTGCTTGTTACGACAATGGGGAATATGTTAATAAAACAAAGTGTTATTATCATTAATGTGGTGTTTTTATATATTTCCCAGCTCATTCAATAATGATCTTATTTTTATAGTTTTGCCGTTTAAAAATTGCCGCAAATTTCCTAAAATTCAATTATCAGAAATAATTTTTTAAAAAGTTGTTCTTCTGTTTGTGTGGATTTTGATTATTTTTTATAATTTAATTTTAGTTTACTTATTTATATTTAATTTATTAGACTTTCGTTATTATTTCGTCTTTTGTTTTGTGATCCATGTCACTATTTGAAATTAATATGAATTACCGATGTAAACTTATTAGCCCATTATAAATCATCAGTTCAGCCCATTCAGTTTGGGGGAGAAGGAACTGCTCAACAATTTGAAATCAAAGAAAATTTCAAGTTAAAAATACTAGACTCATTCATGACTCGATTCCACATTTTTACGAAATTTAATAATACGTTACATTCCTTCAACTGCATTTCATGTAAATTTTATATAATAACGCATATATTTTTACATCAATAGTAAACGTATATTTGAAATGATTAGGTGTTGGATTTCAGAACTAGGAGAGCTTAACACAAAAAACCGGAAATATTTTGTATCTAAACCTGGGATAGATATGCTAAAAAGACAGGCGGAAATTTGCTTTTCGTTCGGATCGAGAATCCTTCCGTTGCTATCTTCCTGGTTTGGTTTGATTTGTCGCTCTAGGGTCATCTTGTGCGCACTTTAGGCTAAACAGAATGGGACCTACCGCTTAAAGTGGATTCAGAATCACTACAAACATCCATGGCACCGCCGGGACTCGAACCCGAAACCTGTGGTACAGAGCACCAGAGCGCTTGACCACTCGGCCATTCAGGTCCCGCTAACTTTCTGGGTTTCCAAATAGTGGTACGATAAATGCGGACGCAGTGTAAGCAGCAAGAATCAAAAAATTTTCTCTTAGCTTATTATTTTGATCACATTAAATATTTGAGGGCATAGTGCACGGGTCTCTATTTATTTCCTTATTTTTTCGTATTTTCAAAAAACTTTCATAAATCAACAAAACTATAATAAAACAAAAACTTTCAAAAACAATAATTTTACTAAAAAGAACACAACCTCAATATTTTTAAAACCATTTCTGCAAAAAAATAATCTTGAAAAAATAATATTAAATAAATAATAAAAAAAAATAAATATTCCTTTTCATATAATAGTCCCCTATGATATGAAAAGGAAATAATTATAAATAGATTCACAAAGCAAACCTCTAATCCGAATGGCTACTTGTATGTAGTCATGGCAACAATATCTTCTTACAATAGAAATATAATACTGATATTTCGTTGTTTAAAGCTTCTGCTTTTTACATTTTTACTACCGAAGAATGAAAACTCTCTTTTCATCACATTATCTAAACTTTGAATAGAAATTTTTTTTAAATACTTCAAAAAATATTTTTTTATGCAAAAAAAAAAAAAACCTAATTATTTTCTTTAAATGAATTCTGTATTATAAAGAAATTATTTTTAACTTCTACAGAAGAAGAACATTTTATGAGCAAACGATTATTTATTAAATAATTAAATACGTTCTATTCGAATAGTTAAAAAATGGAAAGAAAATAAAGAAAATAAAGAAGTAGATTTTATGAAAGTGTTCTTACAGAAAACAAAAGAACTTTTGAGATTATTAGATGAAAAATAACTTCTCAATTTTTAAAAAGCTTTTCCAAAAAATAATTGCGTTTTCCCATAGAAAATAATAATTCTGAACCGATTGCCAGATATAGTGAATAATGAAGTAAGAATATTTCTTTGAAAACGAACATAACCTAATCAATTTTAATAATTTTTGCAAAATTACTTCAGCCATTTTAAATATTCTTATTAATTAAAGAACTTAGTTACCTAATATATTTCTGGTTATAAAAAAAATGCCATTCCAATGTTTTTTATATAATTATTTTTGCAAAATTTTATTAACCATTTAAATTATTCTTATTAATTACAGAACTTAAGTACCTAATATATTTCTGGTTATAAAAAAATACTATCCCAATGTTTTTTTTTTTTTTATATACGTATATAATTATTTCTGCAAAATTTTATTAACCATTTTAATTATTCTTTATTATTTAAACAACTTAAGTAAGTAGTATATTTATGGTTATAAAAAAAATACTAATCCAATGTTATTTATATAAAATTATTTCGCCAAATCGCCTTCAGATATTTCTTAATAAAAAAGAATGCTTAAATAAACTTTTGTTGAAAAAAAAAAGCTTCTTTTTAATATCAATACAAAAATTTATCGTCTGCCATTCGAAAGACGTTCGTCAGGCAGAAAGGGGAGATATATATTTCCTATTGTTGTATAACAAGCGAAAAACTACTTTTATGTCTCAGCCTTGAAATTTAAATTATACTGCAAATGCAAAAATTTCGTACTAATACTGTGAAAAATATTTCATTCATTATTTAAAAACCTATGCACCTTATATATATATTTTTTACACGATTTCAAACATTTATGTAATTCTTTTACGTACTTTACGTAAAAGCATCCATTTTTCTGTTTCATAACTATCTTATAACTACAAAAATAAAAGTCTCTTAAATGAGCAATTACGAAGGAGACTCATCTTACTCCACTTAAAAACATTATATATTGCAATGCAACAAGAATGTCACATTAACCACCACAAATTTCACGGCAGTTCAGCAGTCGGGTGTTATGACGATCACAAAAAGCGCTCAGCGGGAGAGGGGGGGAAGGGAAACAGATTTCGCCTTCCCAACAAGACGAGATGCCTTTTCTCTCCCAAGGTTAACGCAATTCCAAGTTACATTCTAATACTTTTTCCCCAGCAGTGCAACTCTCCTCCCCTTCCCCTCCCTTCCCTACGACTGGCTTCCAAACGACAGCGATTATTAAAAAGTTGAAAATCGATTGAGAGCAATTTCTTGATTTGAAAAAAAAAAAAAAAAAAAATAAACAAAATAGTATTTTTAACACAGATAATGCTTGCTGGAAAAGCTGTAACATCTGTTGCAAATGAAATTTTTGTTCTCTAAATAAATATTCTTCTATTAGTAATCAGTAAATTACATCTAAGAAATGTGTTAGATCATTAAAAATACGCAGACGTTGTGGATGCGAGTAGGAGTTTTTTTTTCTTTTAAGAATAACTGTTCTTTTTTTTGGGTGTTCATGCAGCATGCATACTAAAATGTTCATACAACAAGCATACATATTTGCCACAAACGTCATTGATTCTTTTTTTTTTCTCAAACAGGCGACTGAAATAAGAACGTTTAATATAATAACTTTTGTAAACTTTTTCTTTTTTTTACTTAGTTGAGATTCATATTTATTTGGCCTATTCAAAGCCATAAAATCAGTGAGTTTAAAAAGATAAAACAATTATGGAAAGTCGGAAAAAAAAAAAAAAAAACCTAGGGACTCTAAGAGCTACGAAACACAGACAGCCCTCGTAAAATTGTGGATTCGAGATATTTGGTTGTCGAAGAGACTTTCATTTAAGCTTTTATATAACTTAAGCGGCCAGCTAACATGACCCTTTTTTTTTTTTAATTTTTCAAATCAAATAAAACTTTGCTTATAATCTGAAATTATCTATTATTGTACAATTCCTTTCCTATTCATTTGCAAATTTGATCTCCTAAACGTATATTGATATTGTATATTGATACTGCAAATGCATATTGAGCATCCGACACCATTTATGGTGAAATCGAATTAAGCAAAATATTTCCTTTTCAGCTTCTCTATTTCTTGTTATTTCAACAATTTCTATTGTAGTTCTCTTAGAATCTTTCAAAACACTAAAAGACAAGGTGTATCTTGCTACTTAATGCTAAACTTAAAAGGGGGGGGGAAGAAGAATACCTTGAACAAACCGTAGAATAATTGAAAATTATCAAAATATTGATATTTTTTTAATATGATAAAAACAACGTTAAGCGTTTTAATAAACCCCCAAACCATTTTATCATTTATTATTCTTTTTATGTTTTGATCGATAGAAACAAACGGAATAAAAAAAAATTTCAATAATTTTTTTTTTCCCCGCTAGCACCAGAAAAAAAAAATTCTGGATTCCTTTTAGAAATATTGGTAGATGATTTAAGATATATATACACATAGATTTAATTAAATACAACATAGATACATACACACAGATTTAATTAAATACATACACAAAATGCATTTAACATTAAGTTCATTCTTACTTTCTCTTTTTTTTATACTTTGTTGATGTTATAAAATACCACAATATGCATCTTCAGAATATATTCTGCATTTCGATGGATAAAATTTGTTTTTTTTTTTCGTAATTGAAAAAAAATCCGTCCCAAAATTTAATGCTTCAACTGCATATTGCGTTAATACTATAAATTATTTTGTTTTTTAATTAGCTACTTGCTTTCATTTCGGAAATTATATAATAATACAGTTTTAAAATTTTTGCAATAAAATAATAATTGAAACATTAAAAAGTAAAATAAATCAAAAAGTAGAATAATAAATAAAATATATAAATATATATAAAAATGAAATGCATTTTACTAAAAAAATTTCTAAATAAAATATTAGGATTAATAAAATGTATCAAGATTCTAATGTTAATTTTAAAAAAATTATAAATCAATTTTAAAACTATTTAAAAATCGTTAAATAAAATTGTTTGACTAGTTAATAATAAATTCCTCTTTATTTTTGTTATCACTTTTAAATTATATATACACATTATGCCATTTATCGCCTGCAGTTATGTAAAATTTCTGTAATGGATACTATTGATTTCATTTCAAATTATTGAATACATTTCAATTAAATGTTAAAATAAAAAATAATAAATTTATTTTTCAAAAGTTTCAGCTTTTTAGCTTTAAAAAAAAAGCTTTAGCTTTGCTTTGAAAGCTGCTTTAAAAAAAAAAAGCTTTTCTATTTAATTATTGTTCATAAAATGAAAATATCGTCTGCAATTCAATAAAAAGAAAACTTCTCGATATTTTTATGACTTACAAATAGTATTGAACAAAAAGCGCCTCAATGTATTCAATTTGTATAAGTGGATATCGTTTACGAAAGTAATTTTCGAAAAAAAATGCAAAACGTTCTTTCTAAAATTATAGAGTATTTGATTACTTGAATTTTTATTGAAAAGTCCTCCAGTAAATGCTAATATCGATGATAATTTTTTGAGTTGCTCATAATTACACAACTTAATGATCACTTTACATTTAATATATCAATTTAGTGACTTTTTTGGTCTCTGATGTCATCATAATTTGAAACAAATACCCTTTTAATATTGAGGAGTTTGTTACTGAACTCTTTGCCTAAAATTCTAATGAATTTCCGGCCTACGGATTTATCGTACGTATCTCTGCATCTACGTACGTTAGCATATATCCTGCGTGTCTGACCCATTTACATTCACATGCTCATACAAACATTTCCATGTTATCAAAACCCTCATCATTAAATAAAAAATCTGCAAAAATCTTTACTTGAAATCCTTACATAGCAAAGCTCAATCTGTCCTCAGAAATGAAATCCGAAAATTGAACGATATCAATTTTAATTAATCAATCAATTATCAATAATCAATCGATATCAATTGGGAAAATAAACTTAATGAATTCTATATTTTATGCGGAACTTCACCAAAAATAAGAGTCACTTGTTAAAAAACACTGTCATAAATTTCCTCTACTCGTCTGTTTCCTATTAACAGTGTAAAACAGTGGTCTCAAACTTTGGCCCGCGGGCCAAATCCAACCCGCCAGTGTCATCAATCCGGCCCGCGACGGCGAATAGCTTATTGTTTTTGTTTTTTTTAAACATATAATGACAAACTTGGTTTTATTTATTTGCTAGGTAAAGCTTAATGACAAGCATAATACACAGAACATTTAACTTAAGCATAACAACTAACAAGTAATTGAAAGGAGTCCCACTAACATTATAAACTAGTGAACATCCCGCGGTAATTATGTTGGGGTAAAGAGTATCGCATTTGTATGTATATCGATGTTTGGAATGTATATATCCAGAATCGAACATAAACCTGCTTGCTCAGAGTATGTACTCGGCAACTAGTCTAGAAATTATACATAATGGCAGAAAAATTAAAACGGTTTTGGCCCTTGGTACTTATTGGAGTAAACAATATGACCCGAAGGCTGAAAAGTTTGGAGACCCCTTATGTAAAATAAAGCTCCTATTGCGAATTATATGAAATCTACTAAAATTATAAAAGCCCACGGAATTGATACTATTGCCAATAAAATGCTCAAAAATCTCTCCATTGCTACTATCTTTCAATTCCTATTAAAAAAAAATTTTTTCGGACTCGCTAACTTTTTTTTTTTCTTAATGGAAAACCGCTCTCACCCTTTAAGCTTATCCAACACACTTTTTTTTTTAAAATCTTAAACCTGAATTTTCTAAACTATATTTTTCTACGGAATCTTTTATTTATTTAAATCTTTTTTAATCTTTTATTTATCATGCACGAACTGCATGCATGGCTTCAAGCACCTTGAGTTTCATCCAACATAAAATTTTAAATTTTTTCCGATTTTAGATTTACAATTGAGATTATGTGCTTTACTTTGTGCACATGATTAATGTTTTTTAATGGTTTCTTTAAAATTCTAATTTTGTAAAAAATAATGATTAACTTGTTAACCTTCTGAAGGATTTTAATATTTTCTGTATGGAGAAAAAGCACGGTTATTATTCTGCGACATTTTTGCTTACTTGGCAAGGTAGTTTATTTTAGTTTGTTATTTTTAGCATTTTCTGTTTAACGACTTATTATTTAATTAATATATTTTATGAGTGGCTTTAGATAAGAAAAAAAAAAATTAGAAATATAATGAACTGCCTAGTAATATAAAAAAAAAAAAAAACATTTTAAGTTAAATTACTTATTACTGAAAGTTTTAAATTTTAGAACTTTTTTAAATTTTATAAGTAATAAAAGTTAATAACTTTAAAAATTAGTTTAACCGCTTTCAATACCAACTTTAAATAATGGACAATATAATTTTTAAAAAAAAAGTTGCAAATAATTTTTGTTTATTTAGATCTAGGAAGTATTATTATTACTTGTTTGTGGTGCTAAAAGTAAATGTGAATGATGATGCAATTATTTTGGTTAATTTAAATATATTTAATATATAACAAATATTTGAAGTATCAGGTATTTTTTTAATTAAATGTTATAGTATCATGCTAAATTGTATCGTATTTAAAATTTTTTTAAGACAATATAAAAATTCATAGTCCATTGATAGAGATTGTTAGCATCTAAACACATTAGATATTTTGATTATTTTTATGATATATTTTTTATTGGCTGTTCCATATCCAGTTCAACATTAATGGAACTTCACCATTTATCCATTATCCGATTTAAAAACCATATCATAAGCACTTAACAATTGTAATTCAATTTCTGTTTTTTTTTTTTTTAGAACATAGCAAGTGAAGAAAATATCAAAAGGAATTTTCATTTATATGGTTTATGCACATTTATTTTTTATACACATAATTTTTTTTTATACAGTATCTGCTGACAGCACTTATAATTCTGAAAATTCTGCTATATTTGCGTATTTTAAACGTGTTCATAATCTTTATCTGTTATATCACATTAGTTCAATGTATTATAAAATTTATTTTTATTATTTTACACCTCAAAGGATGATGGATCTTACCATTGGAATAACTGGCCCACATTTGCGTGTTGTATAGGATATTCCCGGATAACTTTCATCAGGGAATCTGACTATCAAAGCGAAACGCATTACTCATATTGTCCCAATCTCCATCGAGTCTCCTCGTTTCTGAGAGTCAGGGATTCCAGTTTCTGTACACAAATATTTTTAATTTTTTATAATGCATGTAAATTACAACCCTAAATTTAAATGAAGCTAAATTCTGAAGTTAAAATATTCACCCATTTTTGTGCTAAACGCTATATATTTTTGTTCTATTTTAAAATCTTAAAACCGAAATTCTTTTATAAACAGAAGCGCATGATGTTTTGATAAAATGTGTCTATAAAAACACAAGAATTTTTTTCTAAATTAAATTTCTCATTTATAATATCTTTCAAGCATGGATAAAAAATGTGTGACTTATTCCTAATTATAACTTCTACTAATTTATTCTTATCTGTATTGAAACAGCTGCAATATTTGTGAAACATTTTTATATGATCAATACTTGTAAGTTATTTTATTTTACCAAATCATTTTATAAGTTTTGAATTTTTAACATGTATATTTCGATTTATTAACATCATATACCTTTATTTTATTCCAAAATACTGTATAATTCTAATTATATTTTAAAATCTCATTAATCATTAGTTTTCATTATCATTTTGTTTTAACTTGAATAATCCCTAAATAATATTTACAAAAATCTTATCAATTGATAATTTCATTTTTTCTAAATTTAAAAAAAAAAAACTGTTAGGTATATCGAATTAAATGTTCTACCCCTTTTTTGAATCGTTGACAAAATGTATAAATTTAAAAACAAACAATGACATACTTCGACTTGAAAAGACAAACTAATATTTTAGAACATTTTCCAGGATATTTTTAATCGACCAGGTAACAAGTATATTGAATAATGAATACAATTAAACATGAATATAAATAATAGTAAAGAATTACCAATACAAAAGCCATCTAAAAAATACAAACCCATTAAATTTTATTAAAATAAGTGTAAAATTTTAATTATACTCTTCAAATTTCAATTATATGTTATACCAACTTTAAAACTGTTCAGAACAACTTAAATTTTTTTTTTTTTTTTTTTTTAAATTTTTAACTGACTATTGAATGACAAATAAATAATATACAAATTACATTCCATCCTAAATAATTAATTTTTTAATAAATTCTTAAAATGATATTAGTTTTATAAAGTTAAGTTAAATTAAACACACTAATAAACTAAAAAAAAATAACATATTAATGAACATATGAAATAATAAAAAAAAATCCAGATACAATTATTATTGTCTTTAAATACAACTATTATTACTACATTTAAGAAAACCAAACAATTTAGAATTCAACAGAAAACTATAATTTGTTACAAAGCACAAGCTTTTGAAATAATAATGCTAGTAACATTAAGTTTCTATAATAGGTAAAATTAAAAAAGTTTTTAAATAGAGACAAATGCTAAAAAAACACTTTTTTTTTTGCTACTCATTAAAAATGAATACCTAAATTGCACAGTCGTTCTTTTCAGCCACTGAAATAAGACGCGTTTTCGAAGAGCTGTTGAGTACGGAAAACATTGCTTTCCTACGCCGTAGTGAAGACGTTTAAGTCTCCGCACCGAGTGCGGTATCTTACCGTCGAATGACACGCGATCTACGCTCATCACATGGGTTCTCCAACAGGCGTGTAAACCCACCTGGATTGTGAATTGTGTTAAAATTTGTGTTTTTCAAGTGTGCATTAAGTGTTACATTGAAGAATTGAGCCTAAGAAAGTGAAATTTTATTCTTTTTATCCGATCTTGAAATTTGTGTGCTTTAAAGTGATGAAGGATATAAAGATCGGCTAAAAAGGCAAAAAATGGCATGGGTGAGTGTTTTTTCAATATTTTTTATGAATGTATAGGTATTTAGCTTCATTTTGATATATGATATGTATTTTTAGCATACTTATTTGCGATTGAATTTTAAATTTAAGAATTGTAAACATAGAGTTAAAGGGGGAATTCTGGTTTCTACCTTTTTAATTGTGCACTAATTACTCTTAAAATAGTGACAGTAATGTAAAATAATTTTAACAATCTGAAAGCCAAGAGTGTGCTGATTCATTTCATATATTTCATGTGAGTCTAAACCTGTTTAGTGTTTTTGTTATAATTATTTGAATTTTGTGAAGTTAGCCGAAAAAGGCGTTTTGAGAAAATTAAAAAAATTGATTTTAAGTTCTCTAACTTATTACGCCATTGTTATTAAAAGGTTTGTTTCGCTTTTTTTCCTGCAAATTGTCGCATTTCTGCTGTTTTATAGAGTACTTTTCATGAAGTGGTAGGAATTTTTGTGAATTTCTTGTGATTTTTGCAAAAAGAGGCGTCCTCGGCTACCCTTTTGATCGCGGAAGTCCTCTCTGCAGGGAGAAACGGTCAAATGTATCGTTCTATGCTGAGATTTTTGAAATGCACTGAATTGAACTATGAAATACACTTTATTGATTTATTTTTTTCAATAAATTCTTCATTAAATGAGTCAACCATTGAATAACATATTATGAATTTAGCCAGTATATGAAAATACATTAAACATTTGAATGGTAGTTGTAATGCATTTTAAGATAAATGAATGGTAAAAATTGATTCGAAATATGATCCCAAAATAATGTAAAAACTGCAATGGGAAATAAAGTCAGCTTACCTGTGTCATGCGCAGTTGGGAAGCCAACGAGGACGGATTTTTTGTTATTGTTCTTGTGGTAGAAAAATGCTAATTAAAGCTTTCGAGTCAAGAATTTGTTAAATTTGAGCATTCCACAACGAATTCTAGTTGAGTATTCCTTAGAAATAAGTTGCATGAACACATAAAGTAAGATAAGTAAAGTTGAATAGCTAAGTCCTTTCAAGAGCAAGTGAAGATTCGATGTAGATGATGCGATCTCTGAAGCTGTCTTTCCGGAAGGAGAAGCAAAGGGAGTCATCTCCTAATTGAGGAAATGATACCCGGAAATGAGGGACAATATTAGTTAATTTGTGCCTGATTCCCGATGATAGAGGAGCGTGGGAAAGTTAAGATGTAGTGGGATGGATGGTTAGGCGTGGAAACGTCATTCGGAAGAGATCGTTCGCCAAGGATGGAATTGAGCTTTCTCAAAATGGTCTCTGCGCAGATTGAGAGAAATTCATATTTTCTATTTCCTTGTTAATTCGGCGAAAAACTTAGAAATATTTTGGTGCACCAAGAGGTTTAGTTCAAATATCGCCAAATCGCCAAAGTGCAGGGTTAATCTTTTGAGAAAGGGAATGACTATTGGTTGAATCGAAGAAGAGGTGTCATTGCATTGGTCTAGAAGGTCTGGATGGGGTCAAAAGTGGGTGTATGCGTGTGGACTCTTTTTTTTTTTTTTTTTTTTTTTTTTTTTTTTAAATTAAATTTAATAAATTAAATTTAATGAATTGAGTGTGTGAAGTCAATGAA
>BPLR01005642.1:0-59840 GCA_021605095.1 Caerostris extrusa | reverse complement strand
TTATGTTAGGTGTAAAGTTAACTTCTTACACAGGAACTATAAAGCTGACATAGACTAAAAAGAGGGGAAAATAATCAGCAGGGGAACAGTAAGGACATTTTCTTGGCGGCTTTCAAATCAGGCAGACCTCCGTGGAGAGAAGAGCAAGGAATAGTAATGGGAGTCAACTGGTCCTTATTTCAAAACAGGTTTTATGGAGAGCTTTCAGCGAGGTGGTTTTCCATATATAAAGAGAGACACTCAAAAGAGACCAAAAATTTAGATTAGTTAACAGTACACAGTTAAAAGAAGAGGAGATAGAATTTACTGTCAGAGAGACAGTCTACAGTTGATGAAAGAGATTACCTTATGAGAACTTCTTTCACCTAACTTGTTAATATATATACTATATTTGTTGCCTTTATTTGTATTTATGTATTGAGCTGTCCCTTTCAAAACTCAACATATTATAAGAAAGCTAAGCATTTTTATTTAATCATTTTAAAGAAAAAGTGAATTTACATCTTCAAAAAACTAATTTTTATTGGATTAAGGCATTACTCTCACTCCTAATCGTTACTTCAGCCATGCTTCATGCAGAAAAATAATTTGTGCATGTTATAATCGTTAGAGATCTGCTGAATTTTTGTTGATCTGCATTGTAGATATTGTGGTGGCTATTGTAGAAAATTTTGGGAGCCTACGAGTGCCCGAGCGTCTGCGCGCTGGGTACCCACAGATTTCGGAGACTGTGCCCGGCAGGGGGCATCAATGTTTGTAATGGTTCGGAATCCACTTTTGGCAGCACGGTCCCGGTCTCATTTGACCTAAGAGCGTCACGGAGCCCAGTCTGTCTTCTCACCCACATCATTCAAACTTCTTGGGCAACTCAGCTCAGGCACAGTGGTAAGGTGTGGTGTAGTGATAGTAATAATAGTAGAATATTTTGGAAAAAAATGGACATTGCCAAATACATTGAAATTGTAAAGGCCAATGAAGAAGTTGGAATCGTAGTGGCCATTGTGTAATGTCACTGAAATTGTCACGAAGAAGCAGATAATGAAATAAACAAATTAATTTTCTCACTCGTTTTAGAATATAGTATTTTTATTCTAATTATTAACTATTTGTTATTGTATTCTCCCAATTATTTAATTAATTTTTAACGTATTTAATTAACTTAAAAATATATAAATTCTACAAAAAATAGTGAATCAACTGCCTACGTTCTTTTACTTTTTCATTGGATATATGTTGGAAATAAATTTTTGCATCGCCAATATTGTCCTTCTAATTTTTTTTTTTTATTATTCCATTGTACAATACGTTGGAATTGTTGGAATCATCGTTCATCGTTCATCGTACAATATATTGGAAAGATTTTGGTCATTGTGGAATTCGCCGGAATTGTAGTGACCATTCTAGAAAACATCATAATTGTAACGTTTTACCGTAGCATATGTAGGGTTTGTAGAGGCCATTGTAGAATATATTGGAAATGTAGTGACCAATATAAAATATGTTGGAAATGTAGTGACCAATATAAAATATGTTGGAAATGTAGTGATCAATATAAAATATGTTGGAAATGTAGTGACCAATATAAATATGTTGAAATGTAGTGACCAACATAAAATATGTTAAAATAGTGATCAATATAAAATATGTTGGAAATGTTGACCAATATAAAAATATGTTGGAAATGTACCAATATAAAATATGTTGGAAATATGTGATCAATATAAAATTGTTTGAAAATGTAGTGACTAATATAAAATATGTTGAAAATGTAATAGTTATTGTGGAATTTGCCGGAATTGTAATGACCATTGTAGAATATGTCGGAATTTTAACACAAAGAATATATGTCGCATATGTAGAGGCCACAGTAGGAAAAAGGTTTAAAAGTAATGGTTATTCTAGAAAGGTAGTGGTCATTGTAAAAATTGAAGAAATTGTAATGGCCATTACAGAATCCACTGGTATTGTAATCAGCATTGTTGATATTGTGATGGTTATTATAGAATATTCTGAAAAGATACTGGACATTGCTGAATATATTGAAATTATAAAAAGCTAGTGTAGTAGTTAGAATTATAGGCTATGAGTAATGCCATTGCAATTATGACAAAGCAGATATCGAAAATCAAAATGAATCCGGTGTAACACATTCTTTTTCTAACTCATTTTAGAATATAGTATTTTTATTCTCATTAATAACTATTTATTACTGTATTCTCCCATTTATTTAATTAACTTAATATATAAATTCCACAAACAAAACTAGTGAATCAATCGCCCTACGTTCTTAAACATTTCAGTGTGTGTATGTTGAAATAAATTTTTGCATCGCCATTGTTGCACCTCTAATTTCTTTTTTGTTATTCCACACCCATGTATTAGAAAATTCCAACTAAATCTAATTCATGAGTGTTTACCAAAAGTGCAAAAATATTGATTTCATTAACCAAAAAGGAAGGAAATTCCACCAGACCGCTTTCCTCCGACTCAAAGTGAAAAAAGAAGTAAATTTCACGTAAAAACAAACTTCCACCGCCCAAGATTAAATACTTCGTAGGTGATTAACTTTTTACCTTTGACAAGTTGATGGGACTCACACAGAATGCCGCAACGAAGTAGTTGACTTTATCAGAGGCAACGCTTGGGGAATACACTCTCTTTTTTTTCCCTTCGAGATTTTCTCGAGAAGTTAACTCGGGCACCCAGCTGCCTCATTTATTGAAATCTGGGGAAAAAGTTTTTATTTTCTTCAGAAAGGTTAACCTTCATTTCTTCAGCTCGATATCTGTGATCGCTTTTAGCTCGTTTCCTGCCGTGAGTTCAATCAACAAAATAATACTGTATGCTTTGCTAATTTCGAGATCTTAATTTTGTTTTCTTAGTTTTGTATGATCTCGTATGTGTAAAAATTAAAATCCATTTCCAGATGAATGAAAATAAATCGTATGAATGAAATGATTAGCTCGCTTCACGAGGGTTGTGAATGGTTTGATACCAATAGTTTGAATTGTGTTTCAATTTGAGTTTTCATAAAAATTGGTCTTTTAAGTAAAGAATAAATAATTATTAACTGTTAGTGAATAGATTATTTACAGTATTTCATGAGGAGAAAATTAATGTCGATTAATTTTCTCTCACTTTTAATTGCACTCTTTTAAATAAAAAAAAAAAAAGAATCAATAGAATCATTAGATATCTATCAAAATAAAAGAATGCATTTAAAGGGTTGGTTTGGTTTGTCGCTCTACGGTCATCTTGCGTACACTTTGGTCTAATTAGAACAGGATCAGGCACTTGCAATCTGCTCTTGAGACTGACTTGCTATAAGTATCCCTATAATTCGACATTTAATTCCATCATTTACAAACTTTTTTTATAACTGATTTTAACTTTTAGGAATTTTAGCGAATGTTTCAAAAAGAGAAAGAAAAGCAAAAATTCCACATGTGTTTTAAAGTCTTTTTCTCTATATGCACCATCCATACTCACTTATATGCTTGCGTATTTGACATCTACAAATTTTAATAAATATTTTTAAGTATTACTCTTATCTTCCATTGAGACTTTTTTTTTCAGAAAATCAACAACATATGCAAGTTTCCTTAATTTTGGTCACCAGTGTACATGCACCTGTCATGCATACGAAAGAATGTATATGGAACACATAAGCCTGTTACTTCTATTAAATACATATGAATACATATATAAATAGATAACACCTGTTACTTTCTGTGGAATATTTTCGTTGGAATACATATGAATGCCAACATTTATTACTTCTGTGGAATACGTACGAAGGAATACTTCAAATCAACATCAATTTTGTTACTTCCAAATATATATATATATATTTGATGGATAGATAGATAGATAGATATATTTCATTTATTTTCAAATTTATATAAAAAGAACCCTTTAAATTTCGATCAGTTTTCATTTAAAAAAAAATCTAAGCAAAATCAAATATCCGATAGTTGATCTTTTCAGAAGAATTAAAAATTAAATCTAATGACCTTGTAATCAAGTCTTATGGGAAAGCAACCTTTTTTTTTTTTTTACAGTGTAGCTTCACGCTAAGAATTTATAATTAATTGCCTTTCCTATATTAATTAATAGTTAGGATCTGCGGAGATGAAATTAATCTTCGAGTGCGTCATTGAATTTTTTTCATGGGACTCACAGCATCTGGCTCTTAATTGCGTTTGTAAAAACCAGCAGAGACTGATGAATACTGAACAAATGAGGAAATTGTAACACTGAAAAATCTTTGCTTTGTTTTATAGGAAACAGTTTCAGGTTTTGTTCTTTCTATTTACATTTAATACTTCTATTTTGAGATTCGGGTTCAATTTTTTCTTTTGTTAATTTACATAAAAAGAAGCAATGAATTAAATTAAGTCAGGTTTAGTTTGAATTTGGATATAAAAGTAATAATCAATTAACAATGTTTGAAATGTTAATTAGAGATAAAATAATTCAGAAATGTTACAGAATCTATTTGTAGAAAATTTATTTTCTTATTCTTTTTTATTTATTTGTATGAGAGTAATTTAGCTTAAACATTTGAAAATAAATTACGCTTTTCTAAATCATAGGAATTGTGTTGCATTTTGTAACGAAACTTAATAATTTTTTATTCTTTGTCATTTTCTTAAGTTATGTCATTTATTGTAGATTAAATATTAAAGAAAGAAACTGTAGATTAATGAAGAAACTGTAGATTAAATATTAAAGGAAGCAAAGCTTCTAAAAATAAACAACAAAATTGAATTAAATGTTTATCAAAGGAAACATTTCTTAAATATTTTAGAATGCAAATTATTACAATTCTGTTTACAATCGAATATCGCTTTCTTCAGTAATAAACTGTTTGTTTGTAATTGTAGAATAATGATACTTCCGTTACATTATTCGAAAATATACAATTAAATCAATTTGCATGCTTCTTCTAAATTAAATAAATTCTTTAAATTTTAAAAGAAATATTTTAATAGTATTGTTTACTACTGAAAGTCGATTTCTTGAAAATTATATATTGCCTATTTAGAAATGTGGAATTATAATATTAAATAAAACTAATCATAAATAAACTCTTCGAAAATTAATAACAAAGTTAAATTATAACATGCTTCTCAAAGAAATAAATTATTTTATCTTTTTGAACGGAAAGTGTTACAAATGGTTATGCTTATCCTGAATTATAATTTAACTAAAACTGAAGAAATAACAATAATTTAGTTAAACTGTTTCAAGCAATAAAATTATTTCTTGAGAACTAAATAAAAACAAATTCTTCGGAAGTTTACAATGAAGTTAAACTGTAACATGCTTCTCAAAGAAATAAATTATTTTGCTTTTTAAATAGGAAAGTGTTAAAGGTCATTTTATACAAACGGATATGATTTTCTCGAATTATAAATAATTTAATTAAAGTTTAAAAATAACAAAAATTTAGTTAAATTATTTTAGACAATAAAACTAAATGTAAATAAAGCAAGTTTTGAAGTTTTTAAAATTAAGCAAAAATTAAGCACTGAAGCAAGTTTTTAAAAAGCTAAATTGAATTAGATTGTATATAATTTATTTTATTTATAAATTTATTTATACACTACTCAAAACAGTTAGTCATATTAGGAGTTTGGTACGAAACGACAACATAATAATTAATTCTTTTAACCAAAATTAAATAGAAAAGATAGTATAATGTTTACAAAGTGGGGAATATGCATACTTTCTCCGTGATGTCGAAAACTACGAGTTTTATACAAGGAATAAAAAGCAATCTACAGTTTTCCTTCTGTAAAAGATGATTAAAAACATCATTTTTTAAAAACAAACATTTGGCACGCTTTAAATGTTTACGGGGACATTCAAGTTACTACGATGACTCAGCAAGAGGACTTAACTCATCGGTCATTTAGAGGCGGGTTAAACACAAACTGAATGTAGCGAAAGCGTTAGGAGTTTCTCAAAGCGTCATTTCCAGAGTATGAATCGGTTTTGGGAAACTGGAAATGCTCGCCGAACATCGAGACAAGGTCATGCGGAAGCAATGACATAAAATCGGAGTCGGTATTTAAACTAACGGCCAGAAGAAACCACACTATGAAAACTACTTTCTTGCAACAGCACCTTTAGTGGCCTACTGGTACCAGAGTTTTGACTTAAACTATTCGAAACTGATTTTTACCATGTGGATTTGTTAGCTCGTATATCTATGGATCATGTTTCCGTGACATCGGATCACCGTGCTGACAGCAGGATTGAGCACAGGAGCATCTCGGATGGGAACGAGATGAGTGAGCAGCATGCTCTTCAGGGATGTTCCCCTTTAGTATGCAACTTGGCAATAGCAGGATTCCCACCTGGAGAGAAACATGGTGCACGGAATAGTCATGCATTTGGGCATGAAAGTGTCCTATCTGGCGTATGCCTCCACCGACACCAAATTGGTCTGGGCCAGCATTTCTATTGATGGCCATCCCGACCTCCATATTATCAGGAATGGATCACTAACGGCTCAGCGTTATAGGGATGAGATCCTCAGACTTATTATAGTCCTTTTACGCTGCCGCAAACGTGGATGAATTCGTTCCCATGGATAATAACGCCAAGATACATCGTGCTCAACAAGTGGGCAATCTTCTTTTCGGCGAAGGAATCCTTCGAGTGGATTGGTCAGCATATTCTCCAGACATTAATGTAATCGGTCATGCTTGGGATATTCTAAGGAGAAGGATTGCTAATCGCTTATCACTCCCAGAAACAATTCAGTAGTTGGAAAGCTGTCTTCTACAGGAGAAGCAAAGAGTACCCCAGCCCCTCATTGATTCCAGGCCTTGTAAGGTGTGCGATGTTGCTTCGGGTCGGGGAAATCATACATCTTATTGACACTCATTTGTATCCGAGAAATTGCATTTTTAATTATTTGTATAATACGGATTGTTCACTTTTTTATTTACCGAGATAAATAGTCAATAAAAAATTAATTATTCTTCGTTCGTTGCTTCTTCTTTTTCTCATATTTTACTGCATCCTTGTACCATATATAAGTCACCAAAACATTTCCTCACCTGAAGTTTGTATCTAAAATCCTAATGTCCCCAAATTGTTTTGAGCAATATAGTTTAAACCATTTTAAACTTAATAACTTATTTTTTAAATACTTTTTAAAAAATTGATTGAATTTGATCTTATTTACTTTTCTTAGAAGCCTTTCTAAAGGTAAGAACTACAGACTCATAAATATAGGTAGAAATTAATAACTTTATCAGACAAAAACTTTTTGTTGCAGGGAAGATTAATTATTTTTAGTTCCAATGATATTTTCTACAAAAAAAAATATGACATCTTTATTTCATTTCTGTTTTTAGTTTCCAATTTCAGGTTTAGTGGGTGGGGGGAATATAAGATCCTATACAACAGAAATCAATGGTTTCTTCTTTAAAAAATAATTTTAAATTGGATATAATCCGAGTAGGTTGAATGAACTATTTTCAGTATTATTTTTAACTGGAAAAAAATCTAATAAATTTCATTGTTTCTTCTACTTTATTAATGAAAAATATTTTTTTCATTTCTTGAAGATCCTTTTCAAAAAAATATTATATAAAGTCATAAATCAATGTTTAACACAATTTTTCTTAAAAATATAAAGTAGATTGTTTTGAAGGGAAAAGATTTAAAGTATTATTTATAATTGATGGTTTCAACTTTCTTTTTACAATGTATCATTTACGTTAATACAACTATTTTCCTATTAAAATCATTGCATAAAAACAATTTCATAAATAATGAGTTTCTCTTACATTTAAAAAAAATCATCATTAAAAGTTTTTAATAAAAGGGCGTTCAATTTAAAAAAAATTTAAAAAAAAATGGTCACTACAAAATACCTGTACTTTCAACTTACAAAATGTAATCTTTCATTGCTATTGTAAATAAAACATTACTTTTGTAAGCCGAAAGTGTTTTGTCAAATATTTAATAAATTATAAGAATCATTGAAACATTTATATTAATTATTGTAAACAAGTTGGTGTTGTAAAACAACTCCTCTCCCTTACTCTCCCTTACACTGTGTGTACATTGGGTAAAACCAAATTATAGTGGCCATTGTTCAATACGTCGGAATTGTAGCTGCCATTGTGGGGTATGCTAGATTTGTAGTAACCATTGTTGAATATGTAGAAAAGATCATTGTGAAATTCAACATAATTGTAGTGAGCGCAAGTTGAAATTGTAACTGCTACAATGGAGTGTGTAGGATTTGTAGCGGCCATTGTAGAATTTGTTGGAAAAGTAGTAATCATTGTGGAATTCGCCGGTATTGTAGTGACCATTGTAAAATAAATTGAATTGCAGCTCCCATTCTGGAGTATGTAGGATTTGTAGGGGCCAATGTAGAATATGTTGGAAAGGTAATAATCATTGTGGAATTAGCTGGAATTGTAGTGACCATTGTAGAATAAGTTGGAATTTTAACTGCTACAGTAGAGTATGTAGGATTTGTATGGGCCATTGTAGAATATGTTAGAAAGGTGGAATGTGGAGAATTCACAGTAATTGTACTGACCATTTTAGAATATGTGGGAAATGCAACACTGTGAAGTACATCGTATCTGTAAGGGCCATTATAGAATATGTTGGAAAAGTAATGACCATTATATATATTGGAAAGATAATGGTCGTCGTAGAATTCTCCGGAATCGTATTGGTCATTGCAGAAGGCGCTGAAATTGTAATGGCCATTGAAGAATGAGCCGGGATTGTATTGACAATTCTAGATATTGTGGTGCTATTGTAGAGTATTTTGGGGATCTAAATGGCCGAGCATCCAGCACTTTGGCACTCGGTGCCACTGGTTTCGGGTTCGAGTCGCGGTAGTGACTTGAATGTTCGCAGCGGTTCGGAATGCTAATTAAGTGTGGATCCCAGTCTCATATGACTGTAAGAGCGTCACGGAGCCGAGTCAGACTTCTCAACCACATCATTCACAAACTGTATAGGGGCAACTCAGCTGTAGGCACAGTAGTAAAAGTAGTAGTAGTAGTGTGATGTAGTAAAAGTAGTAGTAGTAGAAAATTTGAAAAGAAAAAAACTGGTAATTACCGAATACAATTAAATTGCAAAGGCCAGCGTAGAAGTTGGAATCGTTGTGGCCATTGAGTAATGGCATTGCAATTGTGACGAAGCAGATAACGAAATAAACAAATTATTTTTCTCACTCGTTTTAGAATATAGTATTTTTATTGTAATTATTAACTGTTATTTTATTCTTCCAATTTTTGAATTTATTTCTGAAATGTTTAATCACCTTAAAAATATACAAGTTCTAGAAACAAAAATAGTTAATTTACCTTCCTGCGTTCTTTTACCTTTCATTGGGTATATGTTGGAAATATATTTTTGCATCGCCCATTGTCGCCCTTCTAATTTATTTTTATTATTTAATTGTACAATACATTTGAATTGTAGCAGCCACTAGAGAATATGTTGGCTTTGTTGTAATCATCGTAGAATATGTTGGAAATATAGTGGTCATTGTGGAATTCGCCGGAACTGTAGTGACCATTGTAGAATACATCATAATTGTAACCTTTACTGTAGAATATGTCGGGTTTGTAGATGCCATTGTAGGATATGTTGTAGTGACCATTATAAAATATGTTGGGAAGGTAGTCGTCATTGCGGAATTCGCCGGAATTATAGTGACCATTGTAGAATATGTTGGAATTTTAACACAATGGAATATGTCGCATTTGTAGAGGCCCCAGTAGCATATTTTGGAAAAGTAGTGGCCATTGTAGAATATGTTGGTAGGGTAGTGGTCATTGTAGAATATGTTGGTAGGGTAGTGGTCATCGTAGAATTTGCCGAAATTGTAATAGCTATTGCAGAATGCGCCGGAATTGTATTGGGCATTGCAGATATTGTGGTAGTTATTATAGAATATTTTGAAAAGATACTGGACATTGCTGAATATATTGAAATTAAAAAGGCTAGTGTAGTAGAGGAAATTGTACTGGCTATGAGTAATGCCATTGCAATTGTGACAAAGCAAATATCAAAAATCAAAATGAATTTTGTGTAACACTTTCTTTTTTCTCACTCGTTTTAGAATATAGTATTTTTTATTCTCATTAATAACTATTTATTATTGCATTCTCCCCTTTATCTAATTAAATTAATATATAAATTCTACAAACAAAGCTAGTGAATCAATCGCCCTACGTTTTTAAACATTTCAGTGTGGATATGTTGGAAATAAATTTTTTTGCATCGCCATTGTTGCACCTGTAATTTCTTTTTGTTATTTCACTCTCATGAAATTAGAAAATTCCAACTAAACTTAATGCACTAGTGTTTACCAAAACTGCACAAATATTGATTTCATTAACTAAAAGGATGGGGCAACTTCACCGGATCGCTTCCCTCCGATTCAAAATGGAAAGAGAAATAATTTCGTAAAAACAAACTTCCACCGCCCAAGATTAAATACTTCGTAGATGATTAACTTTTAACTTTGACAAGTTGATGTGACTCACAGAGAATTCTGCAACGAAGTAGTTGACTTTAGCAGGGGCAACGCTTGGGAATATACTCTTTTTTTTTTTTTTTCCGCCTTCGAGATTTTCTGCAGAAGTTAACTCGGGCACTCCAGCTGCCTCATTCATTGAAATCTGGGGAAAAAGTTTTTTATTTTCTGCAGGAAGGTTAACCTTCACTCCTTCAGCTCGATATCCAGATCGCTTTCTTCGTTTCCTACTTTGAGATCAATCAACAAAATAACTCTGTATGCTTCGCTAATTTCTAGATCTTAATTTTGTTTTCTTAGTTTATGTATAGACTCGTATGAATGAATAAAATTAAATCCATTTTCCGATGAATAAAAAATTAAATCCGTTTCAAAATTATTAGTTTGCTTCACGAGGGTTATGAATGGCGTGATACCAATAGAATTCTTTAAATTTGAGTTTTCATAAAATTGGCTTTTAAGTAAAGAATGTATAGCTATTAACTGTCGGTGAATAGATTATTTACAGTATTTAGTGAAGTGAAAAATGTGGATGAATTGTCTCTTCACTTTTAATTGCTCTCTTTTCTATAAAAAAATCCCTTTAAACTAGGTATCTATCAATATTTTTTTCTTCTAATGCAGTTGGCAAATAAACCGTGATCTCCGTCATAAAGGGCTGCACCGATGTTGCTCACTTTGCATTACCCAGGGGACTCGTGTAACTTGATGGTAAGCCATGGACGCGGAGTAACAATGCCCCCGCAGCGCTCTACGATCCTCTTAGGACCGGGACCTACGGATTAAAGTGGATTCCGAACCACTACAAACACCCATGGCAAAGTCGGGATTTGAACCCGATACCTGTTGTACCAGAGCGCTAGCCGTTCGGCCATCAGGCTCCGGTATCTATCAATATGAAAGAATGTATTTAAAGGCTGGTGTGGTTTGGTTTGCCACTCTACGATCATCTTGTGCACACTTTGGGCTAAATAAACCAGGACCTACAGTTTAACTTGGATACCAAGCCGCTCACAAACATCCATGCGACTGCTAGAATTTGAATTTGAAGCCTGTAGTGGCAACAGCCAAGACGCTAGCCAAATGGCATCAGGCAGCTATGTAAAGAATGGATAAACCTGAAGGAATATGTGTTAGCATTCAAACTGCATATGGTAGGTTCAATGCCCATTAAATTTTTAATGAAATTAAACTAAAAGCTTATGGATCTTATAGCAAATGGTTGATGAGAAGGGCACGTATCCTTACTAATACACCTTTATGGGTGTTTGCTCCAAATTATATTGCCTCAATGTGGCGGTGTATAATGGATAATGCTGAATCTACTACCTATTGCCTGACAGACTAGCATTTGTTTGCTACTTGATAAATTTCAATAAAAAACAGATGAAAGCTTATTATACATATAAAATTATTTTCTTTATCACCTATTAAATAATTTTAATAACCGTTTAAACCATGGATTATACATATTTTATAGAGCTTCTACTTTTAAACTAAGAATACAGTTTTAATGGCCATTAGAATGTTTGAGATGTAAGTGGCAGATGTTTGCCAGGGAGCACTATGGGGGTAAGACTGCTACATTGAATGCAACTTGCAATTTTTAGTGAATTCCCACAAGGTTGGCTTTTGGGTAGCTTACACCCATTTCCTCTCCTTATTGAAGACAACGAGAATACATTTTAGTCTACCTATTTAACGGGCCTATCCTCGACAAAAATGCAGGCTCTTTTGGTTCATCATTGCGCTTGGGTTTTCAACAAAACATTAGTGTTTCTGAAATACAATACGCTGTAGAGAAGGCTGCTTCAACATTAATCTGAATACAGTAAAGGATTGAATAGTGAATATTGAATAATGAACACAGTAATTGAATGAATATTGAAGGGCGAGCACAATAAAAGAAAGTGATGTGATTATTGTTTTATTTCTAATGCCAGACCTTTTCCACTAATAAGGCACATTTGTAGAAGATTCAGAGAAAATATCTTCAAAGAAATCTTAAAGAATATCGCATTAAAAGCAAAGGGTGAAAAAGCATCATGTAGATAATTCGACGGTGGCGAAAATAATACAGAACAGAACTTATTCTAGTATTTAAAGATATTTTATGTATTAATTGTCTTCTACTTGAATCCTCCTTTACTTTTGAAAACAATACAATTTTAGTAATTGTCTCCAGTTTTAAAAATATCCATACATAAATTGTTTACATATCCTAAATTGTTTCTTCAAATGATTATTACGAAGCGTTTAACTGCCATAGTTACTTAAAATTGAAGGCAGCATTGCACAACTGCAACAGATAACAAATAAAATCTAAAACATTGTAAATATTTGAAAATTCATATTAAGCAAGTTTGTTTTTCAAGTATCCTATTTACTCAGTTTTGTATTGCTTATAGCAGGGTAAACAAAGCAGGAACACAATTTCCGAATTATTTACAGTTAAACGCAGCATAGTATATTCAACAACAGCAAGAAAACAGCGAGAAGACGCTAAATTAAAACCGACTGCTACGAGGAAAATTCTGATCTCAATATTCGATAATAAGACTCATGCATGCACATTGCTAAATTTCGAAGCGGTCCAGGCTGCGAAAATGCAAATCCATCCTAAAGTGGAATCGAATCCTCCCAATCCAATACAAAACTATCTCGAAACATTAGGAATCTGGCTCTTTAAAAATACAAACTTAAAAGATAATTTGCATTTATCCAGTAAAGGAAACGACAAAAACAAAAAACAAAAAAGGGAAGAAATCTGCGAATAATCACACGGAAAACGCCAAGAACTTCCAATTCGCGATGCTCTGACAGTTCGCCGGCATCTTGAAAATCTCTGGAGACAGAAAATCTTAAATATTTCAGCGATCTAAACACAACAATAAACAAATGCAAGCGCGGAAAAAAGGAAACAGGAATGGAAGAGGAATAGATTGTCCTAAATTGCTTTGCAAGAACAGATAGACGGATATTCGGAAACTGAATATTTGTTCAGGGATCTTGGGGATATGGAAGGCACTTTTCTTTCGAGACTGTCTTCTTCCAACCCTACATGCCTGCATGGAAGAAAAAAATATGCCAAAAATGCTTTTCTGAAACATACGTGGGAAGAAATAATGCAGAGGAAAGCGAAAAAGAGATTGCTGTTCCGAGAGTCAGTGTTTGTCCTCTCTCACAGAATTGCTGCATGGAAGACGGCTAAGTAATGTGTCTCCATACTTAAGATTATGAGGACTGAATACTTTACGATGTTTATGATATAAAAAATGATTTTTGACATGGGGCATAGTCGAACTGATGTTCACTTTGAAAAATATCTTCTGAAAGAGTTTTTGTTTTACTGCAAGCGATTATAATATGTTCATTATTCTCTTGTTTTAGTTGACTTGTTTAGTTAAAGCACCCATTTATTATCAGGATATTTGCAGAATTATATTATTAGAAGAATAAATAAAAGCATATCCGAAATTAAGTTTATTACATTTAGATAATCATATGTAATGAAATATTTAAGATAACCGACTACAGAGGTTACCAATATATGCTGATGGCCGAGTGGCTGAGGGCTCTGGCGTTCGGTTCGACATAGGTTTCGGTTCGAATTACGGCGTTGGCAGTGGTAGATGGATGTTTGTAGTGGTTCGGAATCCACTTAAAACCATTGTTCCCTGCCTAATAGTATCATAGAGTGTTGCTTGGGTAGTGTTACTTGCGTCCGTAGCATGTCTTCAAGCTATACGTGCGCTCTGGGGCTTAAATGAGCTTTTGAAAGCATTTTGTCTTACGGGAAAGCGATTATAATATGGGCATTATTGTCTTGTTTTAAAGATCATTTTAGACAATGCACTATATTATATTTATAGAGATAGATATATGTAAAAGTTAAATTAATAGAAAAAATAAATGCTAAATAATCGAAATAAGATTTGTCACATTTAAAAGAGCACATATGCAATAAAATATTTAAGATCACTTTTCAGAAAATTAAATTTTTTTTTTAATTTAATTTTAATGATCAGATATTTAGTTTTCGAAAAGAATCATTAGAAATCACGATACCGTCTTTTAATCACGAGCTGTTACGATATGGAATTCATGAATTCAAAACTTTCAATCGAATTTCTAAAAAACTGTATATTTTACTATAACTGTGAAAATAAATCTCAGATTCTAATGAAATTTTAACTATAGTTTTTCACTTATGCTATTTAAGTCCTGAACTAAAAGGTTTTAAATATAATCATTACAAATGAGTTATTGATGAGTTTTACATTGACCAATTGACATCACTATATTTTTCTTGTATTTTCGTTTTAAATGACTCGATTGCCATATGGGTACTGATGGTTTAGACTCAGAAATACTATAGTGCAGTATACTTTTTTTCATTTCAGTATCTGCATTCATGTAAATAAATGTGATGTTTTGCATATATTTTTAGGTAAAAGGTTTTACATAAAGATAAAAAAAATGCACTTCGTTTGTCCACTATTACCAAATTTTAACAAAAAATATTAATATATATATTTTAGTTTCATTTTGGTCAAAGTTTTATAGCTTGATTTAAAAACAACATCAACATTTTCCTGATGGTTAATGTTTTATAACTTAATTCGAAAACAGCGTCATTTTTTTTTTCATTACTAAAATATTTTATCTCTAAGAGTGTTTAGTTACATTAAAGGTAATGCCAGAAGCGTATTCTATTTCATCCATTTTTAATCCGCTGTTTTCAAGATAATTTCACAAAAGAATTATATTTGGGGATGCCGAATTAAGACTACTATTATCCCATATGATAGGGCCGGCCCTTTTGAGTTTACAATTGAGGAACTGACGTCTTAGAATTTGTCGTATGCTTAGAGTACATTAAAAGTGCACGTCCAACTTTGAAAAATTTCTCTCACATCCTTTTGAGTTTAATACTCCCTATTTGCCATAATAATAGTTTCAAGTGAATATTTAAACGGGAATTATTATCAAATGCACCTGTGTGTTATGGTAGAAATGAAATTACTTCTACAAATGATTATTCGAAATTTATCTGCCCTATTTATTTAAAATTGAAAAGACATCACTGCACAACTGCAACACATAACACATAAAACTAAACAAACATTGTAAATAGTTGCAAAATCATATTAACGCCTGTTCGTTTAACACGTATTCTGTTTGCTCAGTTTTGTAATGTTTACTGCAGTGTAGACATAAATAAACACAATTTCCGAAATATTTACAGGAAAACACAGCATAATTTATTCAGCAACAGCAGGAAAACAGTGACAAAACGCTAAATTAAAACCGACTACTACGAAGAAAATTCTGATCTCGATATTCGTTGATAACATTCATGCATGCCCATTGCTAAATTCTGAAATGGTTCAGACTGCGAAAATGCAAATCCATCCTGAATTGGAATCGAATTCACCAAATCCAATACAAAACTATTTCGAAACATTAGGAATCGGGCTCTTTAAATTACAAACTTAAAAGATGCTGAATCTTATTAACAAATATCGAGATCAGAATTTTCCTCGTAGCTGTGGGTATTAATTTAGTATCTTCTCGCTGTTTTCTTGCTGCTGTTGAATATAATATGCTGTGTTTTCCTGTAGATGTTTCAGAAATTGTGCTCCTTTTTTGTCTACACCGCAACAAAAGGACATAGAAATCTGCGAATAATCACACGGAAAACACCAAGAACTTCCAATTCGTGATGCTCTGACAGTTCGCCTCCATCTTGCAAATCTCTAGAGACAGAAGTCATAAATGTTTCAGCGATCTAAACACACCAATAAACAAATGCAAGCGTGGAAAAAAAGGAAACAGGAATGGAGGAGGAATAGATTGCCCAAAATTGCTTTGCAAGAACGGATAGACGGATATTCGGAAACTGAATATTTGTTCAGGGATCTTGGGGATATGGAAGGCACTTTTCTTTTGAAACTGTCTTCTTCCAACCCAACATGCCTGCATGGAGAAAAAAAGACGCCAAAGACGCTTTTCTCAAACATATGTGGGAAGAAATAATGCAGAAGAAAGTGAAAAAGATTGCTGGTCTGAGAATCTGTGTTTGTCCTCTCTCCCACCGAATTGCTGCATGGAAGACGGCTAAGTAGTGTGTCTCCATACTTATGATTATGAGGAATGAATACTTTATGATGTTTATGACATAGAAAATAGTTTTGGCATTGGGGGGGGGATAATCGAACTGATGCTCACTTTGAAAAAACATCTTTTGAAAGCGTTTTTATTTTACTGGAAAAGAATATATTATGGCTATTACAGTTTTGCTATATAAATTAGGATATTTAAGGCACTAATTTATTACGAAGACATTTGAAGTATTAAATTAATAAAAAATTATTTACATAATAATCGAATTAAAGTTTATTACATTTAAAAATATATTATATATTTAATGAAATATTTAAGATGACCGACTACAGAGGCTAGTGATATATCAGAGGCCTAATGGCCGAGTGGCTAGCTCTCTGGCACTGGGTACCACAGGTTTCAGGTTCGAATTCTGGCTTTTTCAATGGTGGATGGATATTTGTAGTGGTTCGGAATCTACTTTGAACCGTATGTCTCTGTCTAATAGGATCGTAGAGCGTTGCGGGGGTAGTGTTACTTGCATCCGTGGCAGGTTTTCAAGCTACACGTGTGCTCTGGGTAGTGCTAAATTAGTTTTTGAAAGCATTTTGTTTTACTGGAAGCGATTATAATATGGGCATTATTGTCTTGTTTTAAATATCATATTAGTTAAGGAGCTAAATTATATCATATTTTCAGAGTTAAATTAATAGAAAAATAAATAACAGAATAATCGAAATAAGATTTGTCACATTTGAAAAAAAACATATGTGATAAAATCACCGACCACTTTTCACAAAATTGAATTTTTAAATTGAATTTTTATCAGATATTTAACTTTCGAAAAGAGTTTTGCGTTTGCTTCTCGAGTCGTTAGAAATCACGATATAGTATTTTAATCACGAACTATTAAGTTAAGAAATTCACACGTGTGAAACTTACAAATGAATTTCTAACAAGATGTAATTTTTGCTATACTGCCGTAGTAAGACAAACATAATTATTAAAATAATTCACAAAATCTAATGAAATTTCAACTATATGTTTTCACTTATGTTGTGTAAGCCTTGAATTAAAAGTTTTAAATATAATCATTTAAAAATGAGTTATTGATAAGTTTAAATTTACAAATAGACATAACTTTAATAATTTTGTATTTTTGTTCTAAATGACTCGATTGCCATTAAGGTTCAAATGGTTTAGACTCGGAAATACTATATAATTTTTTAGTTCAATGACTACATTTATGTAAGCAAATGTGATTTGTTTTACATATATTTTTAGGTAAAAGGTTTTACATAAAGATAAAAAAAAATACACTTTGGTTGTCCACTGTTGCAAAATTTTAGCAAAACATTTTCCTGTATATATTTCAGTTTCATTTTCTTCAATGTTTTATAGCTTGATTTAAAAACAACATCAAAATTTTTTCATTATTAAAAATTTTTGGCTCTAAATTTTTTTGTTATATTAAATGTCAGTCAAAAACGTATTCTATGTTATTGATTTTCTATCCGCTGTTTTCAAGAATCTCACAAAAAAAATATTATCTGGCTATATTAAATTAGAACTTGAATTCTATATGATAGGGCCGGCTTTTTCAGTTTGCCATTGGGGAACTAATGCCTTTAGAATTCGTCGTATGTTTAGACTATATGAAAAGAGTCTGCCATACTTTGAAAAATTTCGCTGATATCACTTTTTAGTTTAATACTCCCTTTGTCCCATAATAATAGTATCAAGTGAATATTTAAAAGGAATTACTGTCAAATGCTGCTGTAATGTAAAACGTAATTATTCTTCAAATGATTATTCGAAATGTTTAGATGTCATATTTATTTAAAATGGAAAAGGTCCCACTGCACAACTGCAACACATAGCATACGAAACAAAAAAAACACTGTCAATATTTGCAAAATCATGTTAAAAGCAAGTTCGTTCATAACGTAAATATCTTATTTGCTCAGTTTTTGTGTTGTTTATTGTAGTTTAAACAAAAAGGAGCGCAATTTCCGAAATATTTACTGGAAAACATAGCATAATATATTCAGCAACAGCAAGAAAACAGCCAGACAACGTAAAAATTAAAACCGATTGTTGCGAGAAAAATTCTGATCTAGACATTCGATTCTATAATAAAATTCATGCACATGCACATGCACATTGCTAAATTTTGAAACAGTTCAGGGTGCGAAAATTCAAATCCATCCTAAATTGGAATCGAATCCCCCAATCCAATACAAAACTATCTCGAGACATTAGGAATCGGTCTCTTTAAAATACAAACTTAAAAGATAATTTGCATTTATCCAGCAAAGGAAAAACCAAAAACAAAACATAAAAAGGCAGAAATCTGCGAATGATCACACGGAAAACGCCAAGAACTTCCAATTCGTGATGCTCTGACAGTTCGCCGCCACTTTGGAAATCTCTGGAGACAGAAGTCTTAAATATTTCAGCGATCAAACCACCAATAAACAAATGCACGCGTGGAAAAAAGGAAACAGGAATGGAGGAGGAATAAATTGTCCTAAATTGCTTTGCAAGAACAGATAGACGGATATTCGGAAACTGAATATTTGTTCAGGGATCTTGAGAATATGGAAGACGCTTTTCTTTTGAAACTGTCTTCTTCCAATCCAGCATGCATGCATGGGGAAAAAAGACGCCAAAAACGACTTTTCTCAAACATATGTGGGAAGAAATAATTCAGAAGAAAGTGAAAAAGATTGCTGTTCTGAGAGTCTGTGTTTGTCGTTTCCCACCAAATTGCTGCATGGAAGACGCCTAAGTAATGTGTCTCCATACTTATGATTACGAGGACTGAATACTTTATGATGTTTATGATATAGAAAATGGTTTTGGCATTGAGGGGATAGTCGAACTGATGCTCACTTTGAAAAAACATCTTTTGAAAGCGTTTTGTTTTATTGGAAGCGATTATATTATGGGCATTATAGTCTCGATATAGAAATTATAATAGTTAAATCATATTATCGAGATATTTGCTAATTAAAAGGAAGAGAAGAAGATTCGAAGTTAAAAAGTTAATTAATAGAAAAGAAAAGAGTAATAAATAAATAAAAATAATCTATCTATTCTATCTAGTAACGTATACATGTATATACACTCATGTCCATAAATTAAGGATAATTCAGAATCCCACAGAAATTGAACGCTAAAATAAAAATTTCACCTGTAGAATTATCACATACATCTTGAAGAAGAATATGCAAATTACAGGAAACCACCAGATGGTGCGGATAGTACGTTACAATGACGAGAGTTTAAGAGAGGGTATATAAGGAATGGTGGCAAAGAAGTAAAATTGTTCACAAACGCTTTAAATGCTTTCAGTGCAATAACCGCATAGTTATGGCTCAAAGGAAGCATTTGGATGATTTTTACGTGGTAGAATTATCGGACGACTGGAATGTGGACGTACCCAGCTGGAAGTATCCGAGGAACTTGGAATCGTCCAGAGTGTCATCTCCAGGCTTTGGCAACGATTCCAAGATGATAGTAATGTGAGTAGATGTTACAGCACAGGTCACCCTCGAGTTACAACGCCGAATGAGGACCGCTATTTAGTAGTTACTGCCAAAAGAAACAGACGGAGCACAGCATCAGACCTCTCTCGTCAGCTCTCTTCAGCTACCGGTACGACAGTTTCAAGGCAGACCGTGTACAGACGCTTAGGGCACATTGGTCTATATGCTCGTAGGCCTGTCAGATGTGTTCCACTTACCGCAACCCACTGTCGCCTGCGATTAACCTGGAGTAGAGAGCATGCTTTGTGGACACCGCAACAGTGCTCTTGTGTGATGTTTTCCGACGAGTCCAGGTTTAGTTTGCAGTCTGATTCTCGCCGGACTTTCATATGGAGAGCGCCAGGTACCCGTTACCACCAAGAGAACACCATTGAACGACACCGTTACGGTGGTGCAGGATGGCTCGTTTGGGGAGGAATTACTCTTTTTCCAGAACTGACCTGCATGTTCAGAGTGTAACGATGACAGGCCACATCTATCGGGATGTCATTCTGGAACAACATGTACGTTTGTTTCGGGGCGCCATGGGTGCTGAATTTCTGTTTATGGATGACAACGCCCGTCCTCACCGTGCAAACAATGTAGACGAATGCCTTCAATTGGAGGATATCACCCGTATTTATTGGCCAGCTTACTCACCGGACTTGAATCCAATAGAACATGTGTGGGATATGCTTTTGCCGACGAATTGCAGCCCGTCAACCCCCCCCACCTGTCAAACGGAAATTTGGAGGGCATTGCTTGATGCGTGGTGTAATATTCCCCCAAGATCAGATTGATAATTGGATACTCAGCATGCCTAGGCGTTGTAAGGCCTGTATTGCATTGCCCGGCAGACATACTCCATATTAATCATTATACTAACCATGTTATACTGTTTTTTTAAATTTCTTTTTTAAATTTGCTCCAGGGAGTAAAAATAGCAATTTTTATTAATTATGTCAAACATATAGCATCTTTTTTTTTTTTTTGTCTTTACCTTTTGTTTAATAAATAGACTTTACAAATAAGTCAAATTTGTTTTGCTTCTGTCTCTTTGCCTGAACTTCATTATCCTTAATTTATGGACATGAGTGTATATATATATATGTATATACAAACTTTTTATGTTGTATATTCTTAAAAAGATATACAACAAAATTTATGATAATGACACCAAACAAAAAAAAGAATGTTTCATTCACTGCAGTAAAGCAGTTTTGGCTTCTTATTAAATTATTCACTCGATTTATGATTAAAATTACATTTTAAAAACGACTTTAGTAATCCCTATTTTAAATATCTGTCTCATGGTTAAACTAATTATACTTCCAGATGCGTCTTTGAATATAAAATTTATTGAAACTATAATGAAACCAACTACTGCGTTACTTTACATTTAAAACAAAATTGACATTTCGAATAACTACTCTAAATTTTTATCCCTACCGCTTGAAGGTAAAGTCTGGTTTTATCCGAGTACAAATCAGTTGGCTGGGTTTGTTTTCAGTTTCATTCTTTAGACATTTTAGTTTTTTGAGTAATGAACAAATATGGGAGAAATATGATAAAAAAACAGACTTCAGAAAGGTTAGCTCTAGTGAACACGTGGGAGTTCTCTTGCAGAGAGATAAAAAGCAACGCCAAAATGGCAACTGACGTCGGAATTTTTTTAGTTCTTCGATTCCAACTGTCGACAAACATGTTTGGATTTTCTATTTGCAATTCAGCTGAATTTTTGGAGTTATGACAAAAAAAAATTTTCTTTTCCATTTTTAGTAGAGAATTGTAAATTTGAAGAAGAAATTTTTAAATGGTTTCATTATTAATATTATTGCTCAATTTATTAATAGCATGAATTTAGTTAATATGCTAATTGCATTATTTTATTACTTAAAGTTAATGAAATTGCAAGATAAGTATTTTATATATCTTATTTTGTTTTTCAAATGAAGTTTTTAATTAATAAGGGCTACATTATTTATTTAAATAGAAGTGTTTTAATGGGGGACCAGATGGCCGAGTGACTAGCGCTCTGGTGGTCGATGCCACAGGCTTCGGGATCGAGTCTCGAAGATTCCATGAATGTTTCTAGTAGTTCAGAATCCACTTTAAACAGTAGGTATCTCTCTAATATGACTGCAGCGCGTTGTACGTAGGGCTGACAACCCTACACCGTAAAAATATAACATATCCTGTCTAGTAACCTGCCTGAAGGCTTTGGCCCAACATGAAGCTGTTGCGCCACTGATGATGATGAGATGAGTGTTTTATTGAACGACTCGTAAAAGAATAGAGCACCCTTGACAATAATTTGATTTGTCGCTCTACGGTCATTTTGTGCACACTTTAGGCTAATTAGATTGGGACCTACAGTTTACCGAACCTGAAGCTTGTGGTACTAAAGGTCAGAGAGCTAGCCAATTGGCCATCAGGCCGCTGCAGTTGTAGGAGATAATAGAGACATGCACTTGTTTTACGCAAAAACATGCAAAACATGCACATGCACTTGTTGTTGAATGGTAAAACAAGTGCATGACATGTTTATGTTCATGCGACTATAGACTTTTTGAGATAATAAAATCTATAAAATACGTTCGTATGTGTGGTCGATTCAGTATTGAATGCATTATTTATTTCATGTCCAGCTTGAAATGTGAATAACTTTAAAACGATACATAATACAGAAAAAAAAAAAAAAGAATATATCATCTTTTGGAGGGAGATTAAAAGACTATTGAAATGGGGAGGCGTCAATTAGCGGGAGGGAGATTGACGTAGTATCAAGAACGGCTTTTTCAGTTCCCACTGTTAGATCTGGAAATCCAGACGTGTTACAAAAGTAATCAAGGGCTTTGTGAGATCTGATTAAACATAACATTGAAAGCTACAATGAAGACATTTATACAAAATGTGGGAAATTCGAAAATAAGAGGAATCTTTGGTTAATTTTATAATATCGATTTATAAGCAAGGAACGGGAAGTCAAATGCAAGCAAATGTAATGAAGGAAGTAAGGGGTCTTAAGGTAAATCTAAAAATCCAAAAAGTAATAAAACGATAGACAAAACGAGTACAGAGCCCGGGATCATCAATAGACTCATTGCGACCAATGGAGAACGCTACCAATAGATCTTTTGCCCCCTGACGGGATCCACTACACTTAAAATCATCCCCATCGGCAATATCTTTGTCAGACACCTCATTGACATGCAGCACAGATTTTCTGTTGCCTACTCCAGTTACCAAGGGCCCATTGAGTGTAGGTTAACATTGTAATAACTTCCTACTTCAATAAATTAACTCCTTCATTCCTTCCTTTAATTCATCCATTACTTCTGACAATGTTTCCTTCCTGCAAATCTGTTCACACAGATGTCAACAGATTAAGAACAGGAAAAGTACTGCGTTACATTTTCTTGGCAACAATCCAGTTAAATATTTATTAACGTAGAAAGAAATCTATTTTCTAACCTATTTCTGATCCTGCATGAGATGAAAGTAAAAGTTTTGTAACAAAAAAATCTATTCAACTATAACATTTAAGCATTTCATTATTTTGTAAAAAATATTAAATGTTTGTAGCTAGCTATTGTTATATTAAATAAAATGTATTAATTGCAAATAACTAATAGAGAGATTCGTCAGTATCCCAAGTGGTAACGTGTGCAGCTAGCTGGTAGGAGGATTCTAATTCAGTGTCAATGTGTTTCAGTCACTGCTTTTAAAATGTGGAGTTAATTTTTTCTTCCATGATTTTCAGAACTTGGAGCTGAAAACCATGGAATAGAAAATAAAACTATGGATTGGAAAAATATAGAAGAGAAAATCAAGGAGAAGAGAAAAAAATTATGTGAGAAGAATATCAAGAAAAGGAAAACAGGGCGGTGAAAACAAGAAACCCAAACCGAGGAAATGAAAATCAAAAAACAAAAATCTGGTGGAGAAAACTAAGAAAACAAGACTGTGGAAGAGAAAAACCAAGGAAACAAAAAACATGATGAGGAAAAATATGGAGGCGAATACCATGAAAAAGAAAACTGGAGAAGATAACCAAGAAAAAAAAAACCAAGGAGGAGAATACGAAGGAAAAAACAAAGAAAACAAAAACATACAGGGGAAAAACATGAAAAAAAAAAAAAAAACTTAGAGACAGAAAATCAGGAAAGCAAAACAGTGGAGAAGAAAATCAAAAAAAAAAAAAAAAAAAACACGGAGAAGAAAATCAAGAAAACTAATAAAAACACGGAGGGTAAAAATGTTGAAGAAAAAAATACAAAAAACAAATACATGAAAGGGAGAAAACATGGAGGAGAAAACCAAGAAAACAAAAACATGAAGGAGAAAATCAGGAAAACAAAAACAAGGAGGAGAAAAAAAAAAAAACAAATACATGAAAAAGAAACCAATAATCTGACCTTATAAAAAAGCATACATATAAAGAACGTAATGGATCCACTTTGATTTATTACACAGTTAGATCATTTTTGAGTCATTTTTTTTCTTTCACAGAATTCTGAAATTGATTTATAAACGAAGTAATTTTTGTATGTCTTGACGAAACGATTTATGAGACGAAGATGTTAAAGATCCAAATTATTCAAAGTACTATATCTATACATCATAAAAATAACTCTTTCTGATTTATGTTTTTTGATGTTATCTTTACTACAAATAACTGCGAAGCTTCATTTTCTCTTAAATATCCTATTAAAGTGACTATCATTTCGAATAGAATACCAGCGAAATGAATTCATTGAGTAACTTAATTTAAGAGTGTGGATAAAAAGAATTCGCGGAAAAGGATAAAGCTTTCATTGGCCGACAGATATGTCACGTGGTCAAGGAGGACGAATCAATCACTTTCTGAATGACAACAAAAAAGGCAGATTGGCCTGTTTTCTGCATGCTTTGATCGCATTTTCTCGTAAATGGGAAAGCCGCCCATTCAAAGCTTCTGAGAAAAACCGTAGGCTCTTGTCAATGAAAATAGAATGCAATATGTGACTAAAATGATTTCGGACACAACAATCTGTGGAGGATTTATTGAAAATCAATGTAAAACCACAAAGGGTAATGTTACTAACTAAATAGTTTTTTCTTTTCCTTTAACAATCTAAAATGCTATTTTTAAAAATTTTTTTTAGAATGGAACTCAGTATAAAAAAAAGTGGAAAAGTACTGCAACTGCAATTGCAGTACTGCATCCTTTTTTCTGCAAAAAAAATTATAATAATTGTTGTGACTGGTAATTATCCTGTTGTGTGTGGGTAAGGGGTATTTCCTTTATTTTTGTATGAATCCAGGAATGGCAGATAACCCCTCCCGGTCCAGGGTCAGGCCCAAAAAGAACCGGTCGGTTTTGGTGGGACCCTTTTTGGAGTTTTGCAGGCAAAAGGAAGACCCGTTGAAAGCAGAGCGAACGATCTGCGACAGTGTGTGAGCCTGGTACACAATTTTTTTTTTTTTTTTTTTGCTGCGAGAATGGCTACTGGAATAATTTATAACATAGAACTATGTCCATCTTTGAATTTGTGGGTGGCATTCTTTTTGTTAAAAGGTTTTGAGGCTACTGGTAAATCACTGTCTACCCACTCATGGGAATATTTCATTTGAGGTATGCGTAATATTATGATTGCTTCTCAATAAACATTTTTTTATTTAGTCTGTTTTAAGTGCCAATGTAAAAATCCTAAATTTGATTGTAATTGTATATATTAGTATTCATTAAAAGTAAAGGAAAATAGTTGTTTATTTCAGTATTCATTTTCGTATTTTTTTAATTGTTTTTTTATATTAATGTTAAACGGTTTGGCCGTTCCCGCTGAGTATACGGTAGACTGGCATCATTTCTATGTCGATTTTAAAATACTAATAACAATAATAATATTGTGTATAAAATTTTGTTTCAAGTAGCAGATAAGGGTTAATATAATTTGTTATAGTGCTAACATCAGGATTTTTACATTTATTAAAAACTGAAAATGTTAACACGAAATTACACTTATAATCTCAAGAAATTCTCATTTCAAGAATTTTTACAAATTAGCTTGCGTTGACTACTAGATGTCACATGTTAGGCGTAAAGATCATTTCGCATGAAACGGAATCCTACAGAACTACATTCCCACCGGAACTATATAGCAGCTAAAAGAACTAAAATATTAAAATATTCCTTGGAAACCGCAAGGGATATTTTATTGAAAAACGCTGCATTAATCAGGGCAGACCTCCCTTGGCGAAAAAAAAACAAGGAATAGGGGAATGGGAAGTCAACTGGTCCTTTTTTCCAAATCAGGTTTCATGGGAACTTTAGAATTGTGTCTGCTTCATTGGTTTTTATATAGACAGAGTGAGATTGAGAACAAGAATTCAAAGATTAGAATTAAGAGAGAGATAGATCCTACTGTCCAGTGAGGCAGTCTAGAGTTGCTGAAAGGGGTGGCTAACCTTAAGAAAACTTGTTTCATCCTACTTGTTAGATGTATCTATTCCTTTTTCTTATTCTTATGTAAAATATGTGCTGTGCTTTCCCCTTTCAAAATTAAATAAATAATATGCAGCAAAACGTTTTCATTTCAATCATTTTAAAGGAAGAGGTAAGTTTCCACCAACGGAACAAATGACTTACTGGACCAAGCCACTTCTGCCCACCCTAACCAAATTATTTTAGGCATGCTTGACACATCACACACAAAAAATATCGTGTATGTATAATCACAGAGATCAGCTGAATTTTGGTTTAAATGTTCTCAAGTTTGTCGAATTTTTCCTTTTTACTTCTCAAGACTTATGAAAGTACAAACCAAGATTTGATAAAAGTTATGGCTCTATAATTTAAACTTTTAAAGATTTTGAATTACGTGATAAATTTTAAATTGTTTTTACTGTTTAATATGTGTTCTTAGCTGTTTAACAGTAAAATTATATAAATTTCTTTTCACATGTTTCACTCCTGGAACGCTGCTAGAGTTTCCCTAATTAACAGGAGAGAGGCAGAAGTTTATTCTTGTTGGTAGTATGAAATATACAATCACACTTTGAAATCAATCATGCAATTTCAGTAGGCTGTACAGAGATTGTAATAGAAGGTCCTGCATTGAGAACTAAGGCTACATTATATAAATTTTCTGAAAATTCTACAAAAGGATAAGTAGGGGACTTTTTGCTCCTAAAATTCCTTCCAGAAAAGATATCCACATTACCTTCTCATCTTAAAAGTGTTGTAAAACAACTCCTCTCCCTTACCAGGTCCTGTACATTAGGTAAGGCATCCATGAAATTGTAGAGGCCATTGTTGAGTACGTTGAATTTATAATAATCATAGTAGAATACGTTGGAAAGGTAGTGGTCATTCTTGAATTCGCCGGAATTGTAGTGACCATTGCAGAATACATCATAATTGTAGCTGCTACCGTGGAATATGTCGGATTCTAGAGGCTATCGTAGAATATGGTTGTAAGGATATTGGCCAATGTAGAATATTTTGTAAATGTAGTGGTTATTGTGGGATTAGCCAGATTGGAATGGCCATTGCAGAATGAGCAGATTGAGACTGAAATGGTAATATTATTGAAAAGATATTGTCCAAATCAGAATTAAAAGGTCAGTTAGAAGTCGGAATTGTAGTGACCATTAGGTGAAGCCATTGCAATTGTAATGAAAGAGATAACGAAAATCAAAATGAATTCTGAGCAACAATATTTTTTTTTTTTTTCTCACTCGTTTTAGAATATAGTATATTTTATTCTAATTATTAACTATTTTTGTATTCACCATTTAATTTATATTATAGTGAAGTATTTTATTTAATTAATTTTAAAATATACAAGTTCTACAAATAAAAATAGTCAGCCAATCCATCTTTTGTTCTTATACCTTTCATTACGTATATGTTGGAAATAAATTTTGTCATCGCCATTGTTGCCCTGTAATTTCTTTTTGTTATTTCACTCTCATGAAATTAAAAATTCCAACTAAATTTAATGCATGAGTGTTTACTAAAAATGCAAAAATATTTATTTCATTAACCAAAAAGGAGGGAAACTTCACCGGATCGCTTTCCTCCGACTCAAAGTGAAAAGAGAAGTAACTTCGTAAAAACAAACTTCCACCGCCCAAGATTAAATACTTCGTAGATGATTAACTTTAACTTTGACAAGTTCATGTGACTCGCAGAGTTCTGCAAAGAAGTAGTTGACTTTATCAGGGGCAACGCTTGGGGAATACACTTCTTCTTTTTGTCCTTCGAGATTTTCTCGAGAAGTTAACTCGGGCACTCCAGCTGCCTCATTAATTGAAATCTGGGGGAAAGAGTTTTTATTTTCTGCAGAAAAGTTAACCTCCATTCCTTCAGCTCGATATCCAGATCGCTTTCGTTCGTTTCCTACTTTGAGTTTCAGTCAACAAAATAACACCGTATGCTTCGCTAATTTCGAGATCTTAATTTTGTTTTCTTAGTTTACATATGGACTCGTATGGAATGAATAAAATCAAATTCATTTCCAGATGAATAAAAAATAAATCCGTTTCAAAATTATTAGTTGGCTTCATGGAGGTTATGAATGGTATGATGCCAATAAAATTCGTTACATTTTAGTTTTCGTAAAATTGTCTTTTAAGTAAAGAATGTATAGCTATTAACCGTTAATTAATAGATTATTTACAGTGTTTAGTCCAAAGGAAAATGTGGATGAATTTTCTCTTCAGTTTTAATTGCTCTCTTTTTTCTTTAAAAAAATCCCTTTAAACTAGTTATCTGTCAAAATGATAGAATCTCTTTAAAGGCTGGAGATACCTGAAAGAGTGTGAATTCTAAACTGCATATGGTAGATTTTTTTCCTAATACTACTAGCAAACTGCACCGACGTAACTCACTTAGCACTGTCCTCAACCTAATATGAATTTTAAAACAAGACAATAATGCCCGTATTGTAATCGCTTCCAGTAAAACAAAATTCTTTCAAAAGCTCCTTTAGCACTTCCCAGAGAGCACGTTACTTGAAGACATGCTACGGACGCAAGTCACACTACCCCGCAACACTCTATCGTTCTATTAGACATGTACCTACGGTTTTAAGTGGCTTCGAACCACTGCAAACACCCATCCACCACCACAAACGCCAGAGTTCGAACCCGAAAACCTGCGGTACCCAGCGCTAGCCACTCGACCATTATGCCTCTGATATATCGGTAGCCTCTGTAGTAGTTATCTTAAATATTTCATTGCATATGATTTTTTTAAATGTAATAAACTTTATTTCTATTATTATGTTATTAATTTTTTTTATTAATTGAATACTGCAAATATCTTCGTAATAAATTAGTGCCTTAAATATTATAACTAAAATAACAAAACTATATATAATGGCCATAAAATATTCTTTTGCAGTAAATCACAAACGCTTTCGTAAGATATTTTTTTTCAAAGTGAGCATCAATTCAATCTTCCAATGACAAAAACATTTTGTATATCATAAACCTCATAAAGTATTCAGTCCTCATAATCATAAGTATGGAGACACATTACTTAGCTGTCTTCCATGCAGCAATTCGGTGGGAGAGAGGACAAACACAGACTCTCAGAACAGCAATCTTTTTCACTTTCTTCTGCATTATTTCTTCCCACATATGTTTGAGAAAAACGTTTTTGGCGTCTTTTTTTTTTTTCCATGCATGCATGTTGGGTTGGAAGAAGACAGTTTGAAAAAGAAAAGTGCCTTCCATATCCCCAAGATCCCTGAACAAATATTCAGTTTCCGAATATCCGTCTATCTGTTCTTGCAAAGCAATTTAGGACAATCTATTCCTCCTCCATTCCTGTTTCCTTTTTTTCCACGCGTGCATTTGTTTATTGGTGTGTTTAGATCGCTGAAATATTTAAGACTTCTGTCTCCAAAGATTTCCAAGATGGCGGCCAACTGTCAGAGCATCACAAATTGGAAGTTCTTGGCATTTCCCGTGTGATTATTCGCAAATTTCTGGCCTTTTTTTTTTTTTTTGTTTTTGTTGTTTCCTTTGATGGATAAATGCAAATTATCTCTTCTGTTTATATTTTAAAGAGCCCGATTCCTAATGTTTTGAGATAGTTTTGTATTGGATTTGGCGGATTCGATTCCAATTTAGGATGGATTTGCATTTTCGCAGCCTGAACCGTTTCGAAATTTAGCAATGTGCATGCATGAATCTTATCACCGAATATCGAGATCAGAATTTTCCTCGTAGCAGTAGGTTCTAATTTAACATATTCTCGCTGTTTCCTTGTTGTTGCTGAATATATTATTCTGCTTTTCCTGTAAATATTTCGAAAACTATATTCCGTTTGTTTTGTTTACGCCGAAATATACAATACCAAACTGTGCAATTAGGATACATAATAATAGAACTTACTTTAATATGATTTTGCAAATATTTACAGATTTTTTTTTTTTTCATTATCTGTAATGTGTGTAATCTATCATTATCTGTGTGTATCATTATCTGTAGTTGTGTAATGCTATATTTTCAATTTTAAATATGTTTGCCAGCTAAGCGTTTCGAATAATCATTTGAAGAGACAATTACGTTTCTACCATGACAACAGCAAACATCACTGAACCAAAATCCCTAATCTGTAATATTATTTTTGTTTGTAAAACCTTTGGGACAAGTTAATTAAATATTTTAAAAATTAATTAAATAATTGGAAGAATACAATTACAAATATTTAATAATTAGAATAAAAAAATGTCCATATTCCAAAAAGACTGAAAAAAAAACTGTTGTTCAATATTTGTTTTGATTTTCGTTATCTGCTTCATCACATTGCGATGTCCTTACCCAGTTGTCTCTACAACTCCGATGCATCCAGCAATGGTCAATATCTTTTCAAATTATTCTATATTATTCACTACTGCAATTTCGACGTATTCTACAATGATCAATACAATTCCAGCTCATTCTGCTATGGTCATTACCTTTACAACCCACCACAGGCTTCAGGTTCGAATTCTGGCTGTGGCATGGATGTTTGTTAGTGGTTCGAAATACACGTTAAACTGTAGGTCCTGGTCTAATTTGCCCAATGTGTGCACAAGATGATCGTAGAGCTTAAACCAAACAAAACAGCTTTTAAATGCATTCTTTCATACAATAGATACCTAGTTTAAAGGGATTCTGTTTTATTTATTTGAAAGAAAGCAATTAAAAGTGAAGAGCAAATTCATCGACATTTATTTTCTCTTCACTAAATACTGTAAATAATCTATTCACTGACAGTTATTATTTATACATTCTTTACTTAAAAGGCAATTTTATGAAAACTCCAATTTAACAAACTCTATTGGTATCCTACCATTCACAACCCTCGTGAAGTGAACTAATCATTTTGAAACGGATTTATCATTATTCACCTGGAAATGGATTTAATTTTATTCATTCATACCAGTCCATACATAAACTAAGAAAAACAAAATTAAGATTTTGAAATTAGCGAAGCATACAGTATTATTTTGTTGGTTGAACTCAAAGTAGAAAACGAACGAAAACTATCTGGATATCGAACTGAAGGAATGCAGGTTAACCTTTTCAGCAGAAAAAAAAAAATTTTTCCCCCAGATTTGAATTAATGAAGCATCTGGAGTGCCCGAATTAACTCTCCAGAAAATCTCGATGGGACAAAAAAGAGTGTGTATTCCCCAAGCGTTGCCCCTGATAAAGTCAACTGCTTCGCTGCAGAATTCTGCGAGTCACATCAACTTGTCAAAGTGAAAAGTTAATCATCTACGAAGTATTTAGTCTTGGGCGGTGGAAGTTTGTTTTTACGAAATTATTTCTCTGCTCACTTTGAGTCGGAGGAAAGCGATCCGGTGAAGTTTCCCCCTTTTTTGGTTAATGAAATTGATATTTTTGCAGTTTTGCAAACACTTCATGTATTAAATTCAGTAGGAATTTTCTAATTTCCTGAGAGTGAAATAACAAAAAAGAAATTAGAGGGACAACAATGGACGATGCAAAAATTTATCTTCCACCTATATTCAACGATAGGTAAAAAGAACGTAGGATGGTTGATTTACTATTTTTATTTGTAGAATTTATATATTTTTAAGTTAATTACTTATTTTTGAAATTAGTTTAATAATTAGCAGAATACAATAACAAATAGGTAATTATTAGAAAAAAAATACTATATCTTAAACAAGTGTTAAAAAAAATCTGTTACTCCAGATTCGTTTTTGATTTTCGTTATGTGCTTCGTCGCAATTGTAATGCCAGTACTCTAGGCCACTTCAATTCCCACTTCTACACTGGCCTTTACAATTTAAATATATTCGGTAGTCTCCAGTTTTTTTTTTCAAAATATTCTTCAACAAACACCATAATATCTACAATTCTCTATACATTACGGTTCATTCTGAAATGGCTCTTACAATTTCTTCAAATTCTAGAATGGCCACTACTTTTCCAAAATATTATACAATAGTCCCTACAAATCCCACATACTCCACAATGTTACAATTCTGACATATTCTACAATCACTATAATTCTGGCGAATTCCGCAATGACCACTACCTTTCCAATATATTTTATAATGGTCACTGCGTTTCCAACATACTCTGCAATGGCCCCTACAAAACAAACATGCTCTCCACAATAGCCATTAAAATTCAAACGTATTTTCCAATGGTCACTATAATTTGATGTTACCTAATGTACACCACAGGATAAGGTAGAAGAGTTGTTTTACAACACCCTTAAGAAAAAAAGGGAAGGGGATAAATTTTTCTGGAATGACTTTTAGGAGTAACGTCCCTACTTATCCTTCTGTAGAAATTTTAGAAAACTCCCAATCATGTAGTCTAGCGCTCAAAGAGAAGCTTCTGTTAAAATCTCTACACAGTCTACTCAAAGAATGATATTTCATACCACCAGCAAGAATAAACTTCCACCTCTCGCACGTTAACTAGGAAGGTCTAACACTGCGCCACGAGTGAACCACGTGAAAGAAATTTATATAATTTTAGTGTTAAACAGTTAAGAATAAAATTCCTGATAAATAATAAATAATTTTTAAATTACCAAATAATCTAGAATCTTTAAAAGTTTAAATTATAGGCATCATTTTCTATCAAATATTTATTGTTGTATTATAAATCTTAAAAAGAAAAAAAGGAAAAATTGCAGCTATATAAAAGATAATATGCAGCTTCACTTTAGCGAGTAACGAAAATTGGCAAAAAAAACAAAATTAGCATGCCCAAATTAAACAAACATGAGTAACAAAATTGGCGAACAAAAACAAAAATCTCTTGAACGATTATAGCATGCAAAATTTAGTTTTTATTATTCTATCTGCACCAAGCATGCCTAAAATAAAGACTTAGGGAGTGGGGAGTAGTAGTTTGATACAGTCAAGTTAGTTATTTTGTAGGCAAAACACACTTCTTTCTTGAAAATAATTGAATGAAAAGTTTAGTTGCCCTATATTTTTTGAATTTTAAAAGGACAGTACATATTATATATAAGAATAAAGACAGAATATATCTAACAAATAAAGTGAAAGAAGCACTTAAGGGTTAGATACACAGTTGAACTCTAAACTGGATATTATCTCTCTAACTCTTAATTCTCTAACAATTAAACACTTTAGTCACTTTAATTGGATATTTAAGAAATGAAAAATGAAGCCTCGAAGTTATTTGTAATAAAGATAACATCATAAGACATAAATCAGAAATAGATTATTTTTATGATGTACACTTTGAATAATTTTTATCTTCAACATCTTCGCCTCATAAATCGTTTTGTCAAGACATACAAAAAGGTTACATCTTTTCTAAATCAATTTCAGGATTCTTTGAAAGAAAAATTGTTAGAGAGATAAATCAATCAAAATTCTTGGTCTCTGAATTTCTCCTGGTATGCATATGAAAATCAATCCCAATGGGCCATGGTTAAGGATACTATGCAGCTTCACTTTAGCGAGTAACCACGAGGGCTGTAGACTGACTAAACCTCAAGACAACGCTCTAACGATCACATTAGTGACGGTACATAAGGTTTAAAGTGGATTCCTAACCACTATAAGCATCACAGCACCGAGCGCCAGACCGCTAGACACCCGGCCATGCAGGTCCAAAAATAATCTTAACCTAAATTCTTACATTAGTATTATAATAATATATACAATACAATATACAATATAATATTAATATTATAAAAAAATTTTATAATTCTTAATTCTTCAAGCAAAAAAATAACTTTTTTTTTTTTTTTTTTTTTTTTTTTTTTTTCAAAAAAAATATACTAATACAAGATTGAAATTGTTATTTTTATTTAAAATTTCCATTTTATATTGAGTTCCATTCTAATAAGCTTTTTTAAGTGTTTGAAAATAGCATTTTAGATTGTTAAAGGAAAAGCAAAAAATGGTTTAGCTAGTAACATTAGTAATTAGTAATCCTTTGTAGTATTGCATTGAATTTTGAATAAATCCGCCACAGATTGTTGTGTCCGAAATCATTTTAGTCACATATTGTATTCCATTTTTATCGACAAGAGCTTAGAAATTTCCTCAGAAGCTTTGAATGGACTGCTTTCACATTTACGAGAAAATGCGATCAAAGCATGCAGAAAACAGGCCAATCTGTCTTTTTTTGTTGTCATTCAGAAAGTGATTGATTCGTCCTCCTGACCACGTGCCATATCTATTGACCAATGAAAGCTTTATGCTTCTCCCAGAATTCTTTTTATCCATACTCTTAAATTAAGTTACTGCATGAATTCATTTCACTGGTGCTCTATTCGAAATGATAGTCCCTTTAATAGGACATTTAAGAGAAAAACGAAACCTCGCAGTTATTTGTAGTAAAGATAGCATCAAAAGACATAAATCAGAAAGAGGATATTTTTATGATGTATAGCGATAGTACTTTGAATAATTTTGATCTTCAACATCTTCGTCTCATTAATCGTTTTGTCAAAACATACAAAAATTAATTCGTTTATAAATCAATTTCAGAATTATTTGAAAAAAAAATTGCTTCAAAAGTGATCGAACTGTGTAATAAATCAAAGTGGATACATTAAATTCTTGGTATATAAACCTTTTATAAGGTCAAATTCATGGTATCTCTTTCATGTATTGTGGTTTTTTTTTCTCCTCCTTGTTTTTGTTTTCCTGGTTTTCTCCTCCATTTTGTTTTTTGTTTCCCTTCTAATTTTTTTTTCTTCTTGGTTTTCTCCTTCGGGTTTTTGATTTTTTTTTTTTTTCTTCTTGGTTTTCTCCTCCATGTTTTTGTTTCCTTGATTTTCTTCTCCATGTTTTTGTTTGTTTTCTCGATTTTCTTCTTCAGGGAGTTGATTTCTTGATTTTCTCCCCCTAAGTTTTCTTTGTCATGTTTTCCCCTACATGTTTTTGTTTTCTTCGTTTTTTCCAACGTTTCCTGCTTCATATTTTTCCTTGCTTGGTTATCTCCTCCATGATTTTTTTCTTAGTTTACTCTTTCATGGATTTCTCCTCCATGTTTTTCTTCTCCATATGTTTCCTCGCTATATTTTTATTTCCTTGGTTTTTCACCTCCACTGTATTGTTTTCTTGGTTTCTAATCCACAATTTGTTTTCTTCTCCTCGTTTTTGTTTTCTTGGTTTTCCCCTATATGTTTCCCTCCTTTTCTTGATATTCTTCTCCACATTTTTTCCCTCTTTTCCTTGGTTTTCTCCTCTATACTTTTTCCCTCCATATTTCTGTTTTTTTCCCATGGTTTCCAGCTCCACGTTTTGAAAAGCAGGGAAGAGAAAATCCACGTCACATTTTGAAAGCAGTGATTGACAGACACTACTTCTTCTTCAAAGGCGCAACAGCCCCATGGTGGGCCAAGACCATCTTCCTACTGGCACATTCCGAAACATGAAATGTTTTTATTTATATGGGGTAGAATTATCAGCCCTACGCTCTACAATAATATTAGATGGTGACATACGATTTAAAGTGGATTCTTTATCATTACAAGCATCCATGATACAGCCGGGACTCAAAACCTGTAGTACCGCTAATAAACTGTAGGTCCCTGTCTAATTAGTTCAAAATGTGCGAAGATGACAGTAGAGCGGGGAATCACACTATTGTCAAGGTTGTCAGGTATTTTTGCGTAATCATTCATTAAAACACTTTACTGTTTCAAAGAAGTAAAATTAGTTGTAGTTCTTTATTTATTAAAAAACTTTAAGAAAGTCATTTGAAAAATAAAAGGCAATAAATAAAATCCTTATATTGTAATTTCATTAAATTTCAGTAACAAAATTAAATAAATAGCATATTAACCGCAATCACGCTATAAATAATTTGAGCAATAATATTAATAATGAAAGCAATTTTAAAATTTGTTCTGCAAATTTACAATTCTATACCTAAAAATGGAAAAGAAAATTTTTTGTCATAACTTCAAAAATTCAGCCGAATTGCAAATAGAAAATTCAAATATGTTTGCCGACAGTTGGAATCGAAGGCTAAAAAATTCCTGCGTCAGTTGCCATTTTCGACATTGCTTTCTATCTTTTGCAAAGAGAACTCCCACGTGTTTACCGGAGCTAACCATTCCGAAGTCTGTTTGCTGGTCATATTTCTCCTTATTTGTTCATTACTCAAAACTAAAACGGTTAAAGAATGAAACTGACAATAAACCCAGCCAACTGATTTGTACTTGGGATAAAAACCTGACTTTTACCTTCAAGCGGTAGGGCAGAAATTGATAATAACATAGAGTAGTTATTCGAAATGTCAATTTTTTTTTAATGTAAAATAATGTAGTAGTTAGTTTCGTTATAGTTTCTATAAATTTTATACTCAAAGAAGCCTTTGAAGAATAAATAGTTTAACCATCAAGAAAGATGTTTAAATTAATGATTACTGAAATCGATGTTTAAATTATAATTTTAATCCTAAATTGAGTGAATAATTTAATAAGAAGTCAAAACTATTTTACTGCAGTGAATGAAAATTCTATTTTTTTTTTTTGTGTGTCATCATCAAAACATTTTGTTGCACTTTAAGAATATGCAACATTAGTATATAATATATTTGAATATAATAAATACACTCATGTCCATAAATTAAGGATAATGAAGTTCAGGCAAAGAAAGAGACAGAAGCAAAACAAATTTGACTTATTTGTAAAGTCTATTTATTAAACAAAAGGTAAAGAGCAAAAAGATGCTATATGTTTGACATAATTAATAAAAATTGCGATTTTTACTCCTGAGCAAATTTCAAAAAAGAACCTATTTACAAAAATAGTATAACATGGTTAGTAGATGGTTAATATGGAGTATGTCTCCCGGACGATGCAATACAGACTTTACAACGCCTAGGTATGCTGAGTATCAAATTATCAATCTGATCTTGGGGAATATTACACCACTCATCAAGCAATGCCCTCCGAAGTTCCGGTTGACAGGTGGGAGGGGGTTGACGGGCTGCAATTCGTCGGCCAAGCATATCCCACACATGCTCTATTGATTCAAGTCTGGTGAGTATGCTGGCCAATCCATACGGCTGATATCCTCCAATTGAAGGCATTCGTCTACAATGTTTGCACGGTGAAGACGGGCGTTGTCATCCATAAACAGAAATTCAGCACCCATGGCGCCCCGAAACAAACGTACATGTTGTTCCAGAATGACATCCCAATAGATGTGGCCTGTCATCGTTACACTCTGAACATGCAGGTCAGTTCTGGAACCAAGAATAATTCCACCCCAAACGAGCCATCCTGCACCACCATAACGGTGTAGTTCAATGGTGTTCTCTTTGGTGGTAACGGGGTACCTGGCGCTCACCATATGAAAGTCCGGCGAGAATCAGACTGCAAACTAAACCTGTACTCGTCGGAAAACATCACACCAGACCACTATTGCAGTGTCCACAATGCATGTCTCTACTCCAGGTTACTCGCAGGTGACAGTGAGTTGCGGTAAGTGGAACACATCTGACAGGCATACGACCATATAGACCAATGTGCCCTAAGCGTCTGTACATGGTCTGCCTTGAAACTGTCGTACCGGTAGCTGAAGAGATCTGACGAGACAGGTCTGATGCTGTGCTCCATCTGTTTCTTTTGGCAGTAACTGCTAAATACCGGTCCTCATTCGGCGTTGTAACCTCAGGGGGTGACCTGTGCTGTAACATCTACTCACATTACCATTATCTTGGAATCGTTGCCAAAGCCTGGAGATGACACTCTGGCCTGATTTCCAAGTTCCTCGGATACTTCCATGCTGGGTACGTCCACATTCCAGTCGTCCGATAATTCTACCACGTAAAAATCCTCCAAATGCTTCCTTTGTGCCATAACTATGCGGTTATTGCACTGAAAGGCTTTTTAAAGCGCTTGTGAACAATTTTACTTCTTTGCCACCATTCCTTATATACCCCTCTTTACACTCTCGTCATTGTGACGTACTATCCGCACCATCTGGTGGTTTCTTCTTTGCATATTCTTCTTCAAGATGTGTGTGATAATTCTACAGGTGAAATTTTTATTTTAGAGTTCAATTTCTGTGTGATTCTGAATTATCCTTAATTTATGGATGAGTTATGGACATGAGTGTATAAATATATATATATATATATATATATATATATATATATGTTTATTTATTTATTTATTTACTTATTTATTTATTTATTTATTACTATTTATATATCAAGTAATTTAAATATCTTTGTAATATTTTAGTGTCTTAACTAAAATAATTTATATAACAACATTATGATGGCCATATTATAATCGCTTCCAATAAAACAAAACACTTTCAATGGATATTTTTCAAAGTGAGCATCAGTTCGACTATCCCCCAATGCCAAAACCATTTTCTATATCATAAACATCATAAAGTATTCAGTCCTCATGAATCATACGTATGGAGACACATTACTTAGCCGTCTTCCATGCAGCAATTCTGCGAGAAAGGACAAACATAGAATCTCAGAACCAGCAATCTTTTTTTCCCTTTCTTCTGCATTATTTCTTCCCACATATGTTTGAGAAAAGCGTTTTTGGCGTCTTTTTTTTTTTCTCCATGCATGCATGTTGGGCTGGAAGAAGACAGTTTCAAGAGAAAAGTGCCTTCCATATCCCCAAGATCCCTGAACAAATATTCAGTTTCCGAATATCCGTCTATCTGTTCTTGCAAAGCAATTTAGGACAATCTATTCCTCCTCCATTCCTGTTTCTTTTTTCCACGCGTGCATTTGTTTATTGGTGTGTTTAGATCGCTGAAATATTTAAGACTTCTGACTCCAGAGATTTCCAAGATGGCGGTGAACTGTCAGAGCATCGCGAATTGGAAGTTCTTGGAGTTCTTTCCATCTGATTATTCGCAGATTTCTGTTTTCTTTTGTGTTTTTGTTGTTTTCTTTGCTGGATAAATGCAAATTATCTTTTTAAGTTTGTATTTTAAACAGCGCGATTCCTAATATTTCCAGATAGTTTTGTATTGGATTTGGTGGATTCGATTCCAATTTAGGATAAATTTGCATTTCGCAGCCTAGACCGTTTCAGAATTTAGCATTGTGCATGCTTGAATCTTATTATCAAGTATTGAGATCAGAAATTTCCTCGTAGCAGTCGGTTTTAATTTAGCATCTTCTCGCGGTTTTACTGCTGTTGCTGAATGTATTATGATGCTTTTTCCTGTAAATATTTCGAAAATTGGGTTCTTTTCTTGTCTACACCTCAATAAACAATACGAAGCTGAGCAAACATGATATGATAAATGAAATTGCTTCCAAACGATACAAAACTGAGTAAATAACAAATATATGTTATACGAATTTCCTTTAATATGATTTTGCAAATATTTACATTGTTTTTCTAATTTTTTTATGTTATGTGTTGCAATATTGCAGTGTTGTCTTTTCAATTTTAAATATATATGGCAACTAAGCGTTTCGAATAATCATTTGAAGAAACAATTACTTTTCTACCCTGACAACAGCAAACTTCACTGAACCAAAGTCCCTAGATCTATACTGCATATTACTTTTATGGAACAGGTCTGATTGGCTGAGTGTCTAGTGCTCTGGCTATCTATGCCACAGGTTTGAGATTCGAGTCTGAAAACATGAAAGAAACACTGAAAACACTCTAAGCAACACTCTATGACCCTCCCCGTTTAACAAAGCAGGACAGTGTTCTTAAGATTTCGTGGAAGACATTTTTCAGTGGTAGCAATATCCAGCGCTCTGGCTGTTGGTACCACAGATTTCAGATTCGAATTCTGACATGGCATGGATGATCATGAGTAGTTCGGTATCCAGGTTGAACTGTAGGTCCCGGTCTAACTAGCCGACAAACCAAACCAGATATTTAAATGCATTCTTTCATATTGATGCATTACTTTTATGGAACAGGAAGTACCTACCTAGGATAAAATATACTAGTTTAGACCTAGCTTAAAATGAATACCTAGTTTAAAATTTTTCTTTTTTTTTTTTTTGAAAAAGAGAGATATTAAAAATGAAGAAAAAATTCATCAACATTTTCACTAAATGCTGTAAATAATCTATTCACATGCAGTTAATAGTTATACATTCTTTACTTAAAACTATTTTTATGAAAACGCAAATTTAACGAATTCTATTCTGTTATCATATTCATATCCTTCGTGAAGCAAGATAATCATTTTGAAACGGATTTATTTTTATTCATTCATACGAGTTCATACTTAAGCTAAGAAAATGAAAACTAAGATCTCGAAATTAGCGAAGCATACAATATTATTTTGTTGATTGAACTCAAAGTTGAAAGTGATCTGGATATCGAGCTGATGGAATGAAGGTTAACCTTTCTGCAGAAAATAAAAAACTTTTCCCCAAGATTTCAATTAATGAGGCAGCTGGAGTGCCTGAGTTAACTTCTCGAGAAAAAAATCTCGAAGGGAAATAAAAGAAGTGTATTCCCAAGCTGATAAAGTCAACTACTTCGTTGCAGAACTCTGAGTCACAAACTTGTCAAAGAAAAGTAAATCATCTACAAAGTATTTAATCTTGGGCGGTGGAAGTTTGTTTTTTACGACATTACTTTCTTTTCACTTTGAGTCGAGAAAAGCGATCCGGTGGAGTCCCCCATCCTTTTGGTTAATGAAATCAATATTTTTGCAGTTTCGGTAAACACTCGTGCATTAAATTCAGTTGTAATTTTCTGATTTCATGAGAGTGATATAACAAAAAGAAATTAGAGGGTTCCATTATTGGGCGATGTAAAAATGTATTTCCTACATATACGCAATGAAAGGTAAAAAGAATGTGATACGGTTGATTTACATTTTTTGTTCGTAAAACGTGCATATTTTTAACTTAATGAAACGTTTTAGAAATTAATTCAATAATTTTAAAAATACAATAAAAAATATTTAATAGTTAGAATAAAAAAAATACTATATTCCTAAAAGATTGAGAAATACAACTGTTGCTCTGGATTCGTTATGATTTTCATTATCCACTTCATCACAATTGCAATGGCTTTACCCAATGGCCACTACAATTCTGAATTCTATACTGGCCTTTACAATTCCGATGTATCCAGCAATGGCTGGTATTTTTACAAACTAATCTATAATATCCACCACTACAATTCTTCAAGGGTCAATATAATTCCGACGCATTCTGTTATGGCTATTACAATTCTGGCTAATTCTACATTGGCCATTATAAAAATATTCTACAATACGCCTACAAATCCGATATTCTCCAAAGTAGACAAATCTGAAGAATTCTGTAATGGTTACTACAATTCTGGCGCATTCCACAATGACCACTACCTTTGAAACATATTCTACAATGACCTTAACAACTTTTACAATATATTTTATAATGGCCACTAGCATTCCAACATATTCTATAATGATCCCAACAAATCTGACATACTTCACTGCATCAGTTGCAACTCCAACTTATTCTACAACGGTCATTAGAATTCTGAAAATTCCACAATGACCACTACCTTTCCAACATATTCTACTATGATTACTACAAATCCAATTCACTACATCAATTGACCTTTGTTATTATTCCTGGTTTTCTCTCACGAATGGTCTGCATGCAGGTCTGATTAATGCAGTGTTACAGCCTCAAGAAAATGTTCTTGCATTTTGCCAAGAAATATTTTTCTTTTTAGTCCTTATGTACTGTGGGAATGCAAGATTCGGCGGCTATGAATTGATCTTTACACCTAACATGTGACATATAGTAATCAAAGCAAGTCTCTAATTCTAACTCTAATCTCAATCTAAATCCTTCGTCTCTGAGTCTATTATATATATGAAAATCAATCCAGCTGAAAGTTCTCCTTGAAACCTCTTTTGAAAGAATAACCAGTTGGCCTCCTGTTCCTATTCCTTGTTTTCCCTCCAAAAAGATCTGTCTGAATGATACAGCCTTTTCAAGAAAGTGTTCTTGCTGTTTCCCAAGGAATGCTTTCCTTTTTAATCCTTTTGTTTATTATATAATTCCTGTGGGATTGCATGCTAACCTTAAGCCTAACATGTGACATCTAGCATTCAAAGCAAACTACTTTGTAAATGTTCTTCAACGTTGCATTTATTGAGGGATTGTAAGCGTAATTTTTTGTTAACATTTTGATTGCCACATCTCAAAATTAAAATTTTTAAATAAATTTTTAATAAATACAAAAATCTCACATTAGTATTATGACAGTCTTTATAATTTTTATGTATGGCACTTGAAATATAATTTTATACAAAATATCTTCCCTCCCCCCCATTTTTTTTTTTTTTTTTTTTTTTTTTTTTTTTTTTTGTAGAAAAAAAGTGATGCAGGACATCAATTTCTTTTATTTAAAAGTTCGATTTTATATAGAGTTCCATTCTAAAAAGCTTTTTTTAAGCTTTTGAAAATAGCATTTTAAATCGTTAAAGGAAAAGAAAAAACGGTTTAGTTAGGTGGTTTTGTGGTTTTTACATTGAATTTTGAATTAACCCCACACATATTATTGTGTCCGAAATTATTTTAGTCACATATTGCATTCCATTTTTATTGACAAGAGCCTACGACTCTTTGAATAGACGGCTTTCCCATTTACGAGAAAATGTGATCAAAGCGTGCAGAAAACAGGCCAATCTGTCTTTCTTGTTGTCATTCAGAAAGTGATTGATTCGTCCTCCTTGACCACATGCCATATCTATTGACCAATGAAAGCTTTATGCTTTTCCGTCCAAGAATTCTTTTTATCCGTACTCTTAAATTAAGTTACTGCATGAATTCATTTCGCTGGTGTTCTATTCGAAATGATAGTCACTTTAATAGGATATTTAAGAGAAAAATGAAGCCTCGAAGTTATTTCTAGTAAAGATAGCATCAAAATACATAAATCAGAATGAGATTATTTTTATGATGTATAGCGATAGTACTTTGAATAATTTGGATCTTCAACATCTCCGTCTCATAATCGTTTTTGTTAAAGCATGCAAAAATTACTTCATTTATAAATCAATTTCAGAATTTATTGAAAGAAAAAAATTCTTTCAAAAGTGATTTAACTGTATACTAAATCAATGTGGATCCATTACTTTCTTGGTATACAAACTTTTTATAAGGTCAAATGTATGATTTCTCTTCAATGTATTATTTTCCTAGTTTTCTCCTCCGCGTTTTTGTTTTCTTGGTTTTTTTTTCCTTCTTGGTTTTCTCCTTAGTGTTTTACCCTTTCATGTATTTGCTTTTTTATTTTCTCATCAACTTTTTTTTCCCAGTCCGTATTTTTTTTTCTTAGTTTTCTCATGTTTTTCTCCTCTATTTTTTTTTTTTCCTTTCCATATTTTTTTCTCTCCGTGTTTTTTTCTCGTTTTCTCCTACACTGTCTTGTTTTCTCCTCCACATTTTCATTTTCTTGGTTTTCCACATCATGTTTTCCTTTTCTTAATATTCTTCTCAGCCTTTTTGTTTCCTTCTTCCTCTTGGTTTTCCCCTCTATATTTTTCCCCTCCATATTTTTTTTTTTTTTTCTTCATGGTATTTCCTCTCCATGTTTTTGTTTTCTTGGTTTTCTTCTCCTACTTTTTTTCAGCCAATTGGCTAGCACTCTGTCGTTTGGTACCCCAGGCTTCAGGTTTGAATCCTGGCGGTGGCATGGATGTTTGTTAGAAGTTCTGAATTCACGTTAAACTGTAGGTTCGGATCTAATTAACCTAATGTGTGCACAAGATGATCGTAGAACGACAAAGAAAACCAAAAAAAAAAAAAAACTTCATTTCTTCGTTTTCCCAGTCATGTTTTCTTTTTCTTGATATTCTTTTCCAAATGTTTTTCCTCTTCTTCTTGGTTTTCTCTTCTATATTTTTTCCCTCCATATTTTTATTTATCTCCTCCATGGCTTTTCAACTCCACGTTTTGAAAAGCATACAGAAGAAAATCAACTCCACATTTTGAAAGCAGGCATTGACAGACGTTGACAATGAATTCTATCTTCATGTCCACTAGCTGCAGTAGTTACCAACGGGACACTGGTTAAAGAAATCTTTCTATCAGTAATTGCAATTAATAAATTATACTTAATGTAACAACAACTAGCTATAAGTATTTAATATTTTTGCAAAAATAATTAAACGTTTAAATTTTATCTGTGAATAGAATTTTCCTTACAGAAATTTTACTTTCTTCTCATGCATGATCAAAAATAAGTTAGGAAATGTGTTTCTCTGTAGGTTAATAAATTTACCAAGCGAATTAATTGGATTTTTACCAAGCGAATGAGGCACAGTATTCTAGTCTGTCTTAATCTATCGACATCTCTGTTCATAATTTGCTGTCAAGGGCAGCCTGATGGCCAATTGGCTAGTGCTCTGGCCTGTGGTGCTTCAGGTTCGGATTATGGCTGTAGCATGGATGTTTGCAGGTAGATTTTGTATCCCCGATAAACTGTAGGCCTCCGTCTAATTAGCCCAAAGTGTGCAGAAAAAGATCGTAGTGTGACAAACCAATTTAATATCAAGGCTGTCAGATTCCTTTACTTAGCGAAAAATTGTTGTAGCCCTTTTATTTATTGAAAAATAAAATATGATAAATAAAATTTTTATATCGCAGTTTCATTAAGGTAAGTAATAAAATTAAATAAATAGTATATTAATCAAAATCACACTTAATCACTAGATCACTATTAATAATTTAAGTAATAATCTAAATAATGGAAGCATCTTAAAATTGTTCTGCAAATTTACAATTCTATATTACAAATTGAAAAGAAAATTTTTTGTCATAACTTCAAAAACTCAGCCGAATTGCAAATAGAAAATCCAAACATGTTTGCAACAGAATCGAAGACTAAAAAAACTTCCACGCCAGTTGCCATTTTCGACATTGCATTTGCAGAGAGCAAGAGAACTCCCGCGTGTTTACTAGAGCTAACCATTCTGAAGTCTGTTTGCTCGTCATATTTCTCCCTTATTTGTTCATTACTCAAAACTAAAACGGTTAAAGAATGAAACTGAAAATAAACCAACTGATTTCTCCGGATAAAACCAGACTTTACCTTCAAGCGTTAGGGAAGACATTGATAAAAAATTTAGAGTAGTTATTCGAAATGTCAATTTTTTTTTTTTTTTTTTTTTTTTTAATTTAAAGTCATACAGTAGTTGGTTTCATTATAGCTTCTATAAATTTTATATGCAAAGAAGCGTCTGGCAGAATAATTAGTTTAACCATAAGAGAGATATTTAAAATAATGATAACTGAGCTGTTTTTGAATTATAATTTTAATCATAAATTGAGTGAATAATTTAATAAGAAGCCCAGACTGTTTTACTACAGTGAATGAAAAATTCTTTTCTTTGTGTGTGTCATCATCAAAACCTTTTATTGTATGTTTTTTTAACACTATACAACATAAAAAGCACATATATATAGAGAGAGAGAAAGAAAAATAGAGAGAGAGATAGCAATTCTATTTATATATAATTGTTATTGCATTTAAATCAATAATTCAAAAATTGAAAGTTTTTCTATAGATTTTTTTAAATTGTCATATTTAAAAATACAATTTTTACTACATACTGATCTTTAACACATTTTACATCTTGCTTAAGAATAAATGTACGGAAGCTAGAATGAACTTAAGAACTTAGGATGTTAAGGGTTTAGTCAAGATATCTTTTGTGATACGAGCATGTTATACTATCAGGATGTAGATGGGAACTGAGGATATTAGGTTATCAGGATGTAGATAGGAACTGAGGGGATGTTAGTTTATCAGGATGTAGATGGGAAATGAGGTTCTCATTATCGTATAGCTTTTATTATCAGGCTGTCATGTAGATGGGAAATGAGGAACTTTGGTTGAGGATGTTAGTTTATCAGGTTATCGGTGGGAGCTCAGATTATCGAGCTGAATTTAGGTTCTCAGGTTATCGGTATGAGCTGAGAAATTTAGGTTATCAGGCTGTCGTTGGGAACTGAGGATGTTAGGTTATCAAGATGTAAGCGGGAACTGAAGATGTTAGGTTATCAGGATGTAGATGGGAAATGAGGATGTTAGTTTATCAGGATGTAGATGGGAAATGAGGATGTTTGGTTCTCAGGTTATCGGTGGGAGCTGAGAAATTTAGGTTCTCAGGTTATCGGTATGAGCTGAGAAATTTAGGTTATCAGGCTATCGTTGGGAACTGAGGATGTTAGGTTATCAAGATGTAGATCGGAAATGTGAATGTTTAGTTTTTAGGTTATCGGTGGGAGCTGAGGATTTTAGGTTATCAAGACGTAGGCGGGAACTGAAGATGTTAGAACATCATGATATTAGTTAAAACTGAGTGGTGGGTCAAAGACAAATATTAAAAAATTATATTTTTATTTTAGGATAACAGTGTAGTTAAGTTTTAGAATATTTAATGTTTTATCGATATATCCATTTAACAATTAATATTATATAATCGATTTTAGCGTAACAGTATGAAAGCCAATAGTCAAAACCTATAGTCGTTTTTTTTTCAAATACAGTTTTGTTTCAGCTCAATTTTAATTATGATCAAGAAATTTTTATCTCTCTTTTAATATACAAATTCACATAGTATTAATTTCCCATTAGTATTAGAATAATAATCCACTGATTTATCTCCGAACTTTTGAGATCAGATACATCGCTTCTATTATCACTAAAATGGACCTTAATTTCACTCGTTTTGAAGGAAATAACAGAAAGTAAATGCAAGCGATTGTTAACAATAAACATCTTCTGTGTACAGGAAGATATTGAGGTAACCTATAAAACAACATAAATTCTGGATAGAATTACTTTTGTCAGCTGTAAGATATCTAATGAATGAAGTTGTATTTATAATAGAATAATACAAGATAGCCCAAAGCACACATTTTATTCCATAATTAAAAAATAACTTTTAACACGAATTAACTAGAGTTGTTTCGAAAAAATCTAAATATGAGATACAAGGGCATGATTATCCTTAATATGCACATCCTGAATGATGTAATATTAATTTATAAAATCCTTTTTTTTCAATAAGACAATATTGAGACTCTATAATGCTGGGCTTTGTGAAAGTCAACAATCAAGCCGATTTATACATTGGCCAAATACTAAGAAGCTTGTATTTCCCACTTGGTAAAAGCATTTTATAAGGAATATATTTACAAAGATCAGGCTCGATGATATATTCACATAAAGCTCTCAGCTTATTTTGATATTCATACAAATATTATTTTATATGAAAGTTTTAATATAACATCAAAATAATACCATGTTCTAATATTCTGTACAAATATTATTATTTTTTCTATAGAATTTTAAATACTGCATCAATGCCTTTATTTTTCATTTCACATTTTGCCATCCATACTTTTAAGTTTTCAAAGAAAATGGAATTTATTTTATGCTTAAAATAAATATTTGGGCTGCTTTTCTTGTTATAAATATCTTTCCATAAGATTCTCAAATTTTTTTTGCCATTGCATTGATAGTATTTTCCCAGAGAACTTTCAGTTCAAAAATTTGAAATTCATACTTTTTTTTTTCTTCTCACAGAGACAGCTTAGCTATTTTAAGACTCTTTTTTTTACTTCTGAAAAGGCTTCATATCTGCTTTGCAGTATCTGTTCCGGGGTTTATTTTTATCACAAACGTTTCTTTATCCCTTAGGCAGTTAATACTGGCAAAAGTTCCCTTTTATTTTTTTCTTCTTTTTTTTTATTTAACCATGTTTTATTTCTAGAAATGTTTATGCTTCACCGAATCCAACAATTCGTGATAAAGAAAAAGTTTGGGCAACAGAGAAAATTCCGTAAAAGAAATAGAAAAGTTATCTTGTTTGTAAAACCACAATTAGATGCTTTCAGTTTTATCTTTTTAGAATACAATCAAGTGACACATTTACGAGATTCTGAAGTTTTATGAATAAATATAAACATTTTTAGAGTTTTACAGTAGTATTTAGCCTCGATGAGATTTTCAGATTTCTTATAAAAATCCTAATTTTTATGTATTTAAGGCATTAAACCCATAAATCTATGAATAATTTTTCGTAATGTACACCATTATGGAGTTGTGAATTCAATTCTGTATAAAATAAAGGAACAAAATTATCCCTGTAGTCTTTCGACAAGAATTGCCTTTGTAGTCTGAGTCAATGCAAGTATGTAATCTGCAACATTTGCTACCTTTTGATGCTTTTTATTCATATGGAAGGCAGTTTGGCAATGTGAGTGTGTAGTCTGCATCAATGCGAGTATACAGTCTGAGTCAATGCGAATATGCCCAATAAATCAAAAATACTTGATGGCGATTTATAGGTACTTGATCACATATTAAGTTACTAACATCTGTGCTGAACAGTTCGTAGGCTAGCATAGAAAAATTATTTTTTTTATAGAATTTGATTTTATTATTCATTATAGTTGCCTTCGAGGGCGATACAACGATTATAGCGGTCATACAATTTTTCGATGCCATTTTTTATAGTACGATTTGTCTTTAGCCTCAAAATAGGCTTCAGTTTCGGCGATGACCTCTTCATCAGCGCGAAATTTCTGTCCAGCGAGCATTCTCTTGAGGTCTGAGAACAGGAAAAAGTCGCTGGGGGCCAGATCTGGATAATACGGTGGATGCGTGGATACGGAGGTTACCAAGATGTCGGTGTGATCTGAGGATGTTAGGTTATCAGGATGTAGATGGGAAATGAGGATGTTTAGTTCTCAGGTTATGGGGGGAGCTGAGGATTTTAGGTTATCAGGATGTCGTTGGGAACTGAGGATGTTAGGTTATCAAAATATAGGCGGGAACTGAGGATGTTAGATTATCAAGATATTGGTTGAAACTGAGTGGTGGCTCAAAGACAAATATTAAAAATTATGTTTTTATTTTAGGATAATAGTGTAGTTAAATTTTTAGAATATTTAATGTTTTATCGATATATCGATTCAACTATTATTATAATATTATCGATTTTATCCTACCAGAATGCAAACCAATTGTCAAAACCATTTAGTCATTTTTTTCAAATACAGTTTTTGTTTCAGAACAGTTTTAATTCTCATCAATACATGTTTATCCCTTTTTACTATACAAATTCACACATAAATAACCCATTATGATTAGAATAATAATCTTCTAATTTATAGCCAGAGCTTTTGAGATCAGATTTATCGCTTCTATTATCATTAAATGGACCTTAATTTCACTCGTATTGGGGGAAACAATAGAAATTAAATAGAAACAATTGTTAACAATAAACATTCTTTTGAAGACTGAAGGATATTGGATAGAAAGGATATATTCAGAGAATTCGAGATAAGATATATAAAGGATATTGGATATAAAGGATATATACAATCAACATGAAATCTCGATAGAATAACTATTGCGAAATGTAAGATATGACGAATGAAGTAGTATTTACCTTAAAATAATACAAAGTAGCCCAAAGCACTTGTTTTATTCCATAATTAAAAATAACTTTTAACGCGAATTAACTCGGGCTGTTCCGAAAATATAATAATAATTAATTCAAATACAAGATATGAGCACGCTGTTATCCTTAATACACACATCCGCATTGAGGTAATATCAATTTATAAAATCTTTTTTTCAGTATAAGGCAATATTGATGCAATATAATGCGGGGCTTTTGTTAAAGTCAACAAGTAAGCCGATTTACATTGGCCAAATACTAAGAAGCTTGTATTTCCCACTTGGTAAAAGTCATTTTATAAAGAATATATTTACAAAGATATCGATGATAGATTCACATAAAGCTCTCAGCATACTTTGATATTCATATAAGTATTATTTTATATGAAAATTTTAATATAGCATCAAAATAATACCATGTTCTAATATTACGTATGAATACTATTATTTTCTATAGAATTTTAAATATTGCATCAATGCCTTTATTTTTCATTTCAAATTTTGCCATCCATACTTTTAAGTTTCAAAGAAAAGGGATTTATTTTATGCTTAAAATAAATATTTGGGCTGCTTTTTCTTGTTATAAATATCTTTCCATAAGATTCTCCATTTTTTTGCCATTGCATTGATAGTATTTTCCCAGAGAGCTTTCAGTTCAAAAATTTGAAATTCATACTTTTTTTTTTTTATTCTCAGAGAGACAGCTTAGCTATTTTAAGACTCTTTTTTTACTTCAGAAAAGTCTTCATATCTGCTTTGCTGTATCTGTTCCGGAATGTATTTTTATCACAAACGTTTCTTTATCCCTGAGGCAGTTAATACTGGCAAAAGTTCCCTTTTATGTTTTTTTTTTTTTTTTTTTTATTTTAACCATGTTTTATTTCTAGAAATGTTTATGCTTCACCGAATCCAACAATTCGTGATAAAGAAAAAGTTTTTGGCAACAGAGAAAGTCCGTAAAGAAATAGAAAAGTTATCTTGTTTGTAAAATCACAATTAGATGTTTTCAGTTTTATCTTTCTTAGAATAGAATAGAATACAATCAAGTGATTCATTTACAAGCTCCTGAAGGTTTATGAATAAATATAAAGATTTTAGAGTCCTGCAATGGTATTTAAAGAGTAGTTTTTTCTGACTTCCTTTAAGTAATTTGGTACAAGAAACCAATTAATCTATTGAGAATGTTCCGTAATGAAACCATTATGAAGGTATCAATTCAATTATGTATAAAACAAAAGGAATATCATCTTCCAAGTAGTCTTTCAAGAATAATTGGATTTCTAGTCTGAGTCAATACGAATATGTAGTCTGACTCTGCAACTACATATCAGTGCTGAGTCTACTAGTCTGAGACAGTACTAATATGCACGTATGCGATTCACTACATATCTGAGCCAGTGAGAATATCGTATATGCTAATCAGTACTACATATCTGAGACTGAGTCAGTGCGAATATGTTGTCTAAGTCAGTGCAAGCATATAGTCAAAGTCAGTACAAGTATGCAGTCAGAGTCAGTAGGTATGTCAGCTGAGTCAATGAGAGGTGCGCAGTCTGAGTCAATGAGAGTATGCAGACTGATACATTGTGCGTATGTAGTGAGAATCAGTATGAGTATGTAGTTTGAGTCAATGAAAGACACTTCCACGCTCATACATTTACCAAAAGAGAAATGCAACACAAGCCAGAAAATATTCTGAAACGTCCTCAATTCTCAATTTTTTTTCAAATTTCTATCTTCATTTTGTTTAAAATCAGCTAGATTTAATCAGAATCAGAATCATTTACATTGGCCTCATCGTCCTATGAATCTTTTATTCTATCATTATTTCACTAGTATCATGTATTTTCTAAGGTTATATTTATCAAAACGTTTCTTTATTCCTTTCACTGCAGTTAATACTGGCAAAAAATATTCCCTTTTATGTTTTCTTTTTTTTTCTTTTTAAAATGTTTTATAGCATCTAGAAATGTTTATGCCATCCAATGTTCGTGATAAAGAAATAGTTTGGGCAACACAGAAATTTCGTAAAGGAATTAGAAAAGTTATCTTGTTTTTGAAATTACAATTAGATGTTTTTTTCATTTTCTTTTGAATACGATTAAGTTTCAAAGAACAATTTAATGAATTTTGTGAATAAATATAAGCATTTTTAGAGTCCTGCAGTAGTATTTTCCATCGATGAGATTTTCAGATTTCTTATAAAAATCATAATTTTTCAGAGTATTTGAGTGCAAAAATAAATCTGTTGAAATATTCATGGACTTATTTTTCCTCTAGAGAAAAAGACAAAATTATCCCAGTATTTTCGAAGATTCTTTCTTTATTTGAGTTTTTTTGAAAATCTTCCTATCTGCTTTTGATGCTGTATCTTTCCAGGATTTTTTGTAGTCTGAAACGTCAATCCCTTAGGGCATGTAATCTGGTCAAAATTTGACTACCTTTCGATGTTTTTTATTTTTATTTAACCATGTTTTATTTCTAGAAATGTTTATGCTTCAGTACAACAATTCTGATAAAGAAAAAAGTTTGAGAGAAAGAAAAAGCAAAAAATTCCGTAAAGAAATCAGAAAAGTTATCTTGTTTGTGAAATTGACAATTAGATGTAGTCAGATTTAGCTTTCTTTGAATACAATCTGACTGATTATGTACTAGATTCTAGAAATTTTTATGAATAAAAACTAAAACTAGTTTAAGGCCTGCAAACTAGTTAACTGTAATAGATAACTTGTCTAGAAAGTTTACCAATATTTGAATATGTTGAAAATGTTCAACGGGTTGAAAGAGATCGAAAAAGGCAAGCTATTATTCAAATGTGAAGTTTTTAATGATATATCAAAATCATTAGCCTATTTTGGAAATAATTTATTTTGATAATCATGATTACAAAGGATTTCACCGTTTAACAGCAGACAATAATAAGCTTGTAAATGAATCTCTTGATTGTATTCTAAGAAAGTAAAAACATCTAATTGTGATTTTTGAAACAAGATAACTTTTAATTTCTTTAGGGAATTCCTCTGTTCCCAAAACTTTTTCTTTATCACGAATTGTTGGATTCAGTGAAGCATAAATATTTCTAGAAATAAAACATGGTTAAATAAAAAAAAAAGAAAAAAAGAAAACAACATAAAAGGAACTTTTGCCAGTATTAACTGCCTAAGGGCTAAAGAAACGTTTGTGATAAAAATAAACCCGGAACAATACAGCAAAGCAGATATGAAGCCTTTTGAAGTAAAAAAAAAGTCTTAAAATAGCTAAGCTGTCTCTCTGAGAAGAAAAAAAAAAAAGTATGAATTTCTTTTTTGAACTGAAAGCTCTCTGGGAAAATATATCAATGCAATGGCAAAAAAATGGAAATCTTATGGAAAGATATTTATAACAAGAAAAAGCAGCCCAAATATTTATTTTAAGCATAAAATAAATCAACTTTGATTAAAATATGGATGGCAAAATTTGAAATCAAAAATAAAGGCATTGATGCAAATTTAAAATTCTATAGAAAATAATAATATTCATACATAATTATAGAACATGTGAAATTTTTTATGTTATATTAAAATTTTTTAAAATAATACTTATAAATATCAAAATATGCTGAGATTTCTATTTATTCATCAAATGTATCTTTGTAAATAAATATATTCTTATAAATTTCTTCCGAAAAAAATGATCTTTAAACCGTAGGTTGGCTATAATGACTGTAGAGCGTTGTTGGCGTAGGGCTGAAACAGATCACCAACGACATAACAACGGGCTATTTTGAAGGTGTTAGGAAAGTGATTGTTGAAGAAAACAGTACATTCAGAAATTTATAAATGCTATAAAGACCCTGATATTATAAAATTTATTAAGATCAATAGATTAAACGGGGCTGCTCTGTATGTTAGAATGAGTGTAAAAAGACTCGTTTTGGCAAAGCCCTAGTGACAAAGAGGATAAGGACGACCCAAATTGCGATGGATAGACGCAGTTGAAAAAGATTTTGCTATAATAAAGGTAAAGAATTACTTGATTTTCAGTTGTGCAGTTGCAATTAAAAAAAAAAAAGTATCTTAAGTCAGATTCTAAAACAGCGTTACTCTCATTTTATTCGAATAAAATTTGAACAGCCATTTCAGCAAAATTGTTGGAACGCATACAAATATGCTGAAACAGATCACCAAACGACATAAAACAACCCCCTTAAATTTCTTTATCTCCCAAAGAACACCATCTTAAAAGAAGATTTTTATTAAATTCCAAGAATGTATCTCCTCAATATTAAACCCCCAACTCTTAACTGCCCATAAAACAAAGTTAAGAGAAAACGAAGTCAGTTCCAAATCGCTGAATTTTACTTTACTCTGGATATTCCAGTCGTTATCAGGACGGCGTCCAACTTTCTGACGTCATTTCTCGAAAACTATACCACAGTTCATGATTGATGGCTAAAACACCAAGGGGGGAGGGAGGGACCTGGAATGCATCCAAGGGATGGAAGAGAGACAGAAGAAGACACAAGTCTTTTGAGCCAGTCGCCCCCTTTTCCTTGGGAGGTCTTTTTCTTGCTGCCTCCCTTGACGTTTTATTCTTCTCCGTCTTTTAATTCTTGACTCTATCTCCAAGTCCCCAAAGGCCTGAAATTATTGACAGGGCGACAAATTAAGAGACGGTTTAGGTAAAAAGGAGGAACGACCCACCGAGGGAGGGTGGGGGTGGGAGTGAGGAAGAAAGTCTTTGAAATTTAATTGCATTAGCGGAACGGGGTCGTTAATAGTTTTCCACGAGAAAACTCTGGTTTATATTCTCTGGGCAGTTGGTTTATTTTGTCTGTTTGTTGCAGGGTCTTTTGTGAAGAGAGCTGAACAATTGATTCCGTGGGCTTTTTGGCTTAATGAGAAGCGAATAAGGCTTTAACCAAATGACGACATGAATTTGTATGAATGTGGAGTTTGTTTTTACTGCTGGGGAAAATGTTAAAAAAATTGGTTTTGAACGTTTTATTGTAAAATTGAGAAAAGGTTTTGAAATAATAGATGAAATCTTTTTATAATGTGAATTAAATACTTAAACAACGCAGTTATAAGAATTATAACTTAGGCTTGATAACTTGTGAAAAATTACCTGAAATTTTATTTTGTAATGTTTCAAACATTTATTTTGGTCAAAATCGTAAGCATTACTGTACGTTACACCGTAATTATGCCAAAATTTTCAATCCTCAATGCATGCTTTAAAAAGTCTCGGTTTGCCAGCTGCAAGGCCTTTTGGGAAAATTAAGAATTTTGCCCATAAATCACATTAATTGCCAAAATAACATTCAATCGAAAACTCAAAACGGTTATATAATAAGGCCTTTTGATTAGAGATTTTGTTTAAATCACTTAAACATAAGCACTTTTGTTATATAAAACCTTATTGAGGCCCGATTTTGTCCTATGGGTAAACTTGGACTTTGACATTTTTTGGGCTAATTCTTGGAGATGTTAAGGAAAGGGATTGTTGAAGAAGATCCACTTTAAACCATAGGTCTCGGTCTAATATGACTGCAGAAACGTTGTGTGTAGGGCTGACAACCCTACCCCGATTAAATAACATCTCCTGTCTAGAAACCTGAAAGTAAGCAGGCAGCATTGGCCCACCATGGGGCTGTTACGCTGATGATGATGAGTGTTTTAATGAATGACTATGTAAAAATATCTGACAACCTTGATATAAATTTGGTTTGTCGCTCTACGGTCATTTTGTGCCCACTTTGGGCTAATTAGGACGGTACCTACAGTTTAACGGGGATTCCGAACCACTACGAAGCATCTATGCCACCGCCAGGATTTTATTATTATATATATTTTTACTGGATGTAATCCGTTTTCAAATAAATTTTGGTTTCAAACTGGAATTTTCTGGTAAATGAAGTGATTATTTGAATTTCGAATTAAAAAATAACTTAACCAGATTATAAAACAGCGTTACTCTCATTTTATTTCATAAAATTTGAATGCCATTTCAGCAATTTGTTGGAACGTATACAAATATGCTGAAACAGATCACCAACGACATAAAACAACCCCCTTAAATTTCTTTATCTTCTCTAAAGAACACCATCTTAAAAGAAGATTTTTATTAAATTTCAAGAATGTATCTCCTCAATATTAAAGCCCCCAACTCTTAACTGCCCATAAAACAAAAGTTAAGAGAAAACGAAGTCAGTTCAAATCGCTGAATTTTACTTTTCTTGGGATATTCCAGTCGTTATCAGGACGGCGTCCAGCTTTCTGACGTCATTTCTCGAAAACTATACCACGGTCATGATTGATGGCTAAAGCACCAAGGGGAGGGGGGGTGACCTGGAATGCATCCAAGGGATAGAAGAGAGACAGAAGAAGACACAAGTCTTTTGAACCAGTCGCCCCCTTTTCCTTGGGAGGTCTTTTCTTGCTGCCTCCCTTTGACGTTTTATTCTTCTCCGTCTTTTAATTCTTGACTCTATCTCCCAAGTCCCCAAATGCCTGAAATTATTGACAGGGCGACAAATTAAGAGACGGTTTAGGTAAAAAGGAGGAACGACCCACGAGGGAGGGTGGGGGTGGGAGTGAGGAAGAAAGTCTTTGAAATTTAATTGCATTAGCGGAACGGGGTCGTTAATAGTTTTCCACGAGAAAACTCTGGTTTATATTCTCTGGGCAGTCAGTTTATTTTGTCTGTTTGTTGAAGGGTCTTTTGTGAAGAGAGCTAAACAATTGATTCCGTGGGCTTTTTGGCTTAATGAGAAGCGAATAAGGCTTTAACCAAATGACGACATGAATTTGTATGAATGTGGAGTTTGTTTTGTGCTGGGGGAAAAGGTTAAAAAAATTGGTTTTGAACGTTTTATTGTAAAAACCGAGAAAAAGGTTTTCAAAATATATAAAAAATCCCTTTTATGTATAAATAAGTACTTAAACGATACTTAGTTATAAAAATTATAAGTTATGCTTGTCAACTTATGAAAATTACGAAATTTTACCTATAATATCTTCAGGCATGCAACACCTGTCTCCTGATTATATCGTAACCTGCAACAACTGCCAGCACTGTAAGAAATTTCAGCTGCAAATGGCCTTATTAAAGAGAGCCTTAAAAATCGTAAATGCCTTAAAAGTCTTATAAACCTTAAAAGGCCTTATTAAGCCTTAAAAAGGTATTCTATTTACAAGCTTCTAATTTTTATTTGCCCTTGTCCAGTGCACATAACATTTCATTCTTTATTTTGTAATTCTATTATATCCATATTTATTTTAAATAATATTGAGCTGCGCTTTATACTGATGTTAATACTTTTTGTGAATTCTTCTTTTTTGTATGTATACAAGATGCAATCAGTTTTGTAATACAGTTTGGTTTCCAACTGGAATACTTTCTTTGAGCATGAAGAGACTATTTGAGCTTCGAATTTAAAGAAAAGTTACTTAACTAGATAATAAGACGGTGCAAAATCTCATTTTATTTCCATAAAATTCGAACAGCCATTTCAGCAATTTGTTGGAACGCATACAAATATGCTGAAACAGATCACCAAGCAACATAAAACAACCCTTTTAAATTTTTTTATCTTGGAAACAGCACCATCTTTAAAAAAAAGAAGATTCTTTATTAAATTCCAAGAATGTATCTCCTCAATATTAAACTCCCAATTCTTAACAGCCCATAAAACAAAGTTAAGAAAAACGAAGTCAGTTCCAAATCGCTGAATTTTACTTTTCTCTGGATATTCCGGTCGTTATCAGAACGGCGTCCAGCTTTCTGACGTCATTTCTCGAAAACTATACCACAGTTCATGATTGATGGCTAAACCACAAGGGGGAGGGAGGGGATGACCTGGAATGCATCCAAGGGATAGAAGAGAGACAGAAGAAGACACAAGTCTTTTGAACCAGTCGCCCCCTTTTCCTTGGGATGTCTTTTCTTGCTTCTGCCTCCCTTTGACGTTTTATTCTTCTCTGTCTTTTAATTCTTGACTCTATCTCTCCAACTCCCCAATGGCCTGAAATTATTGACAGGGCGACAAATTAAGAGACGTTTTAGGTAAAAGGAGGAACGACCCACCGAGGGGAGGGTGGGGGTTGGGGTGGGAGTGGAAGGAAGAAAGTCTTTGAAATTTAAATGCATTAGCGGAACGAGGTCGTTTAGTTTTCCACGAGAAAACTTTGGTTTATATTCTCTGAGCAGTTAGTTTATTTTTCCTCGTTCTGTTTGTTGAAGGGTCTTTTGTGAAGAGAGCTGAACAATTGATTCCGTGGGCTTTTTGGCTTAATGAGAAGCGAATAAGGTTTTAACCAAATGACGACATGAATTTGTATGAATATGGAGCTTGTTTTGTACTGGGGGGAAAAGGTTAAAAAATTGATTTTTGAACGTTTTTATTGTAAAAACCAAGACAAAGATTTGAAATAATAGAGAAATCCTTTTTAAAATGTGAATTAAATACCTTAATGACAAGCAGTTATAAGAATCTTCAGTAACTACCTTATGTTTGTTTCGGGTTTGTAAAATTGCCAGAAATTTTACCCATAATATCTTCAAACAAAACCTAGTGGGTAATGAGTGTTGATTCACATCAGATGAAGTGGTTTTTGGATTTCACTAGTGGCCTGTGTTGCAATCACTGCTTGGCATAGCGATAATGACAGAGAATCTTTACATTGATAGTCTAATTTTTCCGGGTTTGTGAATGAGATTTCCAGTCCTCCTTCAGTCACCTTTTAAATCCTTCAAGAGTCTCACCGAGGTAGACATTTGGCCACCACTTTTGAGAATGAAAAGTTTCAAGGGTGCATGTGGATGCTGCCTGCATCATCCTCCTACTGCCTAGAAAAACCAATGGAAGTACAGAAAGAAAATAAATTTTTCATTATAAAGGAATTTGTTTGTTCTATACAACATATATGATAACTACGTAAAATAATGATAGAATAATAAAGAACTTACTGGAGGAAGCATGTTGATGTAGGATGAATGACGTTATGATTTCTAATTTATGAATGATTAGATAAATAAAATCTAGGGTTAAATCTGTAAATTTTTTATTTATCTAAAATCCTATATTTGTTTGACCTGGATAAAGTCAATGAACTCATCGATGGAATAAATCTAAGTAAATAGGTGCTCTTTTGGAAAATGTGAGCATGGAAGATGTCTCTCTCATTGACGTAAACTACATACTCTCACTGACTCATATTTTATAATCGCAGTGACTCAATTGCATGCATACAGCTCAGATTTACATTCTCGCATTCTCGTTATCTAGTACTACAGTCAAAGTAACAAGTTTACCAGGCAGTGTCAGCATCTGTCACTAGTCTAACCAGCCAGTTTGTAGGATCAATCCATTATTATAACAACCAGTCAGGCTATCCTAATCTACTACCATATCTACCAGTTTTTGGTCAGTCTACCAAACATACATAACTATCAGTTTGTATTAATTCCATTTATTATTCATCGCGCAACATTAAGGAAACCTGCCGAAATCTGACACCACTGAGTTCAACTTCACACAATAGCCTGAACTCGAGTATTAAAAGAATCAGCATACAACCAATATCATGAGTAATCGATTTAAGCACCGAAACAACACTCTGTCTAAACACCATCCTTATACCCTAAGCGGCAAAATTACAGTCTTTTCATTTCGCCTTTTGAGAATACACAACCTGTTTAATATCATGCTGGAGTCGGCCATATCCATGAATAACTAATTCATAAGCTTAACTCAATGTAATCTTTATGCACTTTCATA